>JAVXUP010003975.1:0-46374 GCA_033070095.1 Escallonia herrerae | reverse complement strand
AATTTAGCTCATTTATTTCTCATCGAGTCTAAAACAAAAGGGGAGTTGGACATCAATATTACAGACACGTCTCCTCCTACATTGTGTATGTTGATATTCTTCTGTACGCTGTCTGCTAATGACATTGTCCAGACCAGTTTTCCCTTCCCTCGGTTGTGCATCTGGTGTAGAAGAATTTCATTTTTGCTACATTGTGTACTAAAGTAAACACTGAAAGAAAGTGGGCCTTTAATGAGTTAACAACTAGTAGCAAATTTATGTGTCAAGCGCACCTGTATGGTCCATCTCCAATAAAAGCAATTCGAGCATCCGGAAGCCTATCCATGACCCTGTCATACACTCCAAACGGCACACGTTACGGTTTACAATATGGTTCTGAAATCACTATTTATTGAATATTTGAGCTACAAACTCATGCATCATATACCCACTAAAATGGACGATGAATATGAATATATACAATCTTTAATACTAAAAATTTGGCTGTTTTTTACTCCAGCTGTTTTTGACTTTTCTCCTGCTTTCTATGGGAGCTGGGAAGCGATAGGGAGCTATTGAGATGAGTGAAGATTCAATAGTATAAGGCTATTAAACCTCGGGGCACCTTAGTCACCTGATTAAGTTTAAATGAAGCCTTTTCAAGTCTCAACTCATTTTGATACTTTTATTCTTGTAAATCTAGAGAAGGAAAAGGTCACTCAATGAGAAAAAGGAGAGTACAAGGAATTCAGCAGATCTGCCTCCAAGATTATCACCGTAAAATGGACGAACAATACCTTTTGAGAAAATCCAAACTCTTCTCAACCCCCAGTCGACCAACATGGACGATCAGCGGTCTATCAGGTTCACCATTACTGATATGGAAAGGAAATTGTGTTAACATCTAGATGAGATTCATACTACATTGAGATGATGTTGAAGTGAACAAATCTTACCTTAGTCTTAATCGCATTTCATGACAGCGATATCTCGGGTGGAAGCTTTCAGAATCAACACCCTTATTCCAGAGACGAATCTTGTTAGCTGAAGATAAGCAAGAAAAAGAAATCAGCAACTCAGTTTTCAATACCGATGCCACATATGATACGAAGATATTTAATCAACATTTGAATGATGAAGATTCGTAAAAGTAGAGTGCTGAATGTACATATAAAGAAAAATTCCTTACGAATAGAATTCTATAGTTCAACATTCTAATCTTGTCTGTTAGGTCCATTTCAGAGAGTGATTTATCAAGTACAAGTCATTCATTATCACCTGCTGTCACACTAGCTGCTTCAAGGTCCTTTGCGATAGCAGTTGATGGCACAAGTGTAAGATCAGCTGCTCGGTGTAGAAATTCTGATGATAATAGAGAACAAGTTGATTTATCAGCTAAAAGGAACATTGTGATTCATGACACCTATTTGATGCGGCAAGGAAGGAAAGCTCACATACTTATGACCCACCACATGGGTTGGACCAGCCAACTGAAGGTGTACCTTGGGATGTATCTGTGAAAGCAACAGAATAATCAGGCTCAGCCCAAAGCACTAGCTTAGCATATCTATGGAATCGCACTCGACAGTAAGATATGACTACACGATTGTAATACATTCAATCCATTCTGTTCAATTAGCAACTGAACTTACACAGGCACATGTGTATGATAAGACATCACTATTGGGACACACAATAGTTTAGCAATAGCTAGAGCACCGAATACCTACAAGTGCAAACGGGAACTATCAAAGATGCAACATAATGTAGTCATCGTTGTTGAATTGTTGAGGAAAGTAAGAATGAGTGAATTTTACCATAATGCCAGGGGATGACGCGTGTATAATGTCTGGTTTAAACTGGGCAACCGCAGAGATAATCCTAGGGCTGAGTGCCAAGGAAAGTGGCACCTTTTGGTACCAGGGGCAGGGGAAGCTGCAAATTAGAGTTGAGAACCATTAGGAGAACGCAAATTTCAGGCAATATCATAGACAACCAAATTGTACAAAGCCCTATATGGTTTAATAAACATGAATAATGTGAGAACCTCAAAACTTAAATTGGAAATGATACTTTGACATGCATAAAAAAAATTATCAAGTTAAGCATTACCTATGAGAACCAATCAACTTCGCTCCATGAAATTCCTGGGGTACTCCTTCATGAGTTGTCACAACCATCACCTAAACCATGACCCATAAGCCAATTTGAGCAATTAGTGACAACCATATGAACATAAAGGTTCGTTTCCTAACGTAGAACTCCTATTTCTCAAATTTGTCAACAGTATCAACAGGTTTCCAAAATCATCGACCGAAAGGGGTTCCCTTGATCCCGCTAACCTACCCAAGTGAAGTAAAGCAATAGTATAAAAGAAGCTCAAGTTCCTCAACCCTTGTTCAGTTTGATCACGTCGCCGGCTAGTCAAATTATCCAGCTCAAGGTCACAAATACAGAACATAAATGACCTCTGCCAAATTAGGCATAAATTCCCAGAGCCAGCTCTTATCGAGTTCAAAACAAAAACCATGAAAGTTGATAAATGAAAATAAGGCAGTGAACCAGGCCACTTCAACCTGCAATCATTTGAAGATTATTGATGTACATGAGCTTGCAATGAGGCTAAGTGCAAGCATGTAAGGTACAGAATTAGGCGGTTCGGCTCCAAAGAATACAACTGAAACTGGTTTACAAAAACTTCTAAAAAAGTAAAGGATGTACCTCATCCCCCATTTCCCGTAGATATTTGATGAAATTCTGGAACCGATTTTTGTACCCAGACACATAGCTGCAAATTTAACACAAACATATATTAGCTAATAGATTTCGACCAGTTAACAGAATAGCAGTCGAGAACATGGACGTGATATTTGAACTCAAGCAAAGGAATAGTTTAAAATATCTTGTTATGATTTCATTGTAGGCCAATGATAGAAGATGTTATGATTTCATTGTAGGTCAATGATACAAGGATATGCACGATCTTAGGGTTGTCGAGAGGCCCAAGACAAGCTGAGAAAATTTCATGTCTAAGAACATTGGTTTCGTGCAGACTCTCCTCCATTTGTAAGGGGCAGCATCACCTGTTTTTCATTAGAGCGAGAAAAGAAACTTAAGTTTCCACTCTATGAAGATGCAGGCTCCACGAGCAAGCTTATTCACGAATGAAGATTTGAACTTGAAGGAGGGAAAAAATATGAGTGTGTGAGGTGTGAACTACTGCGTATATATCTCGAGATACTACAATACAACTGGATTCTCAACAGGAAATATTGAATCCTACTAAAATGGCATTGAAAAACTATCATTGACTTATCAACACAATCTAACAGGAATACAGAAGGCCTTTGCCAATGGCTATTTGTTTCAGTTGGGTTTCCTTGGTTTAGAAGGGGCATTGTCAACTATGTTTTCGTACCAGCACCCAGAGAAATTATGGATATCACAAAAACTGAAAATTCATTGTGTTTCTTAACCACTACATGAAATAATGCTGCTTCTGCAATCACATCTACTACTACACTGAACTTACAAATTGATGTCAGTTGATAACCCAGCAATTATTTCGTTACACGTTATGTACAGGCTGCTTACGTGTGTGATTTTATAGTCTGAAAACCCCAGGGAAAAGAAATTGCATCAGCAAAATGTTCAGAAATTAAAAAGGCAACACGCATAATCCCAGCATGGTTAATGGATGTCCAAAGTGAATAGCATATACGGTGCCGTTAATAAGTTAAAAACATGAATATACTCTTTTACGTTTACAAATCAGCTGAAAACACTTATTACATCTTACGGAAAGGCAATCCGACAAGATTTTAACGCAGCTTCGGAAAGGAGTAAAGAGGCACAAACGTCAGTATCTTATGAAACGCAATATATATCTTGTGATGTGATATGGCACAGACACCAAAGAATACAAACTAGCATGCGTATCTAAGTTGACATTGTATCGCGCGTATCTTACAGGATCCAATACGCAATATGTAATTGCAACACTATATACGATGCGTACTAGGCAATATTTAATTATTTGGGGGTTTCATATTAAAATTTTAGTGATCAGCACTTATTAAAACTAGGAACAACTGTTCTTTTGATTTGGACAATGTACTTGAGGCATTAGACTAGATCTAGAATGTGAGCTGATTTGTTTTAACATATACGGATATATTATGTGCCATAGTTTAGAAACAATCTTAAGCTTATGCACGATAAGATGCGTTGTGACCTATGCAAAACTGGGATGCTGATACATGATAAGCATCTCTTATCTGAAAACTAATAACAACCAGACATAGGTTTCGTTTTAAAGTCAAATAGTTGAGCATCTGCAAATGCTAGAGGAATAAAAGTCAGAACTAGGTGCTAACTAACAAATATGGACGTTTACATAGCAAAAACTAAACTTCAATGAAAAGAAACTAACATCACCAATAGCAAGTTTATGGAGGCAATATTTGAAAAGCATTTAACTCAAATATCCTAAGAAACTAAATAATGCCAATAATAGGTCAAAACCACTTAAATAAACCAGTGCTTACAAGAAAACCAACATAAGAAGCACATGATCCAGCTGACAGCTTAAGTCCAGAGCATAACAGTATCATTAAGTACGTATGAGTGATCACCGACAAAAATAAGAAGCAAGCTACGATAAATTAAAGTAAATGATACTAGCACTCCAATAATCAAGGGAGGCACTCCACACCCTCTTCAATCAGGAATGTTGGTAGGGGTGCCTTGATTCATTTTGGACTGCACTTTAAATTTTCCAGAACAAGCTTACTTACCACTAAATTCATTAAAACCATTGTTTGATGATGACAAATGTGAATACAGATATGAGACTTGAGCCTAACCACACAAAGGTATTACCTAATCTTAAAGCATATAAGTTGCAGCTAAATTACAAAGCTTGTGAGTTGCAACGGATCTGAAAACAAAACTGAAATATATACCCACGTGAAACTAATGCAGTTAAGTCATGCCATTGTTGGAGAACCAACAAATCAGGAAAAAGTCCACATCACCAATAGCTGGCAGAGCAAATTACTGGTTTGTTTTTATAAGATGAAACAAAGCAACTTAAAGCATATACCCCTGCCATTGAAAGAAGTTAAATAATTACAGTTCATTAGTACGCATAACACAATGATTTACACAAATACACCACTTTTGCACCATTAAAATGAACAACTCATTCAACTCAGAACCCTGCAGGTCATGAAAATTGTTAGTCTAACCTCAAGGGCAGAGTCAACTTGCCAAACAAATTGGCTATAACCAATTTAATTCCCAAGTCTACAAAATCGAGGCATTTTTAGCATATGAATTACTTGTAATTGGAGTTAAATATAAGAATCAAGATCAGAACACTCACGCAAAGGGAGAGGGCTCAACAAAGAGAGCAATACGCCTAGGCCTTGCATTGGCTTCTGATTCAAAAAAAGGAGGTGGGTTTTCCTCCTCGTCTTCCCTCAGCTCTGTTATGGTCATTTTACAAGCTCTTACAAAGGATCTTTCTTTGAATCTCTTTCTCGACCTCCCACAAAACTTGGGTCTTGAACACAGCAAAGAATCAGAGCTGGTGCTAATTAGACTTACGGGTTTTGCTCTTGAATGACGAAAAGAGGAAACTTTAGGGAAAACAGTTGGAGCGTAATATGAAGAAGCAGGGGAAGGAGAGGAGAGAGAAGGATTTAAAGGGACAGAGGTGGTCATAATTGGTGATTGGTGTTGTTAAATACAAGTGGGTGTAAGGGTACCGTGGTGACTTGTGAGAATGAGTTGGGTTTTGAACTTGATTAACAGTGTGTGATGAGAGGGGAGTGCGTGTAGACTTGGAGAGAGAAAGGGGAAGGGAAGAGGGGTGGAGTGCAGGAATCCAAGGGGTATTTTGAGGGGGACTCTCTGTGTGGATATTCTTTTCGGGATGTGTAGGAAAGGGGAATAATTGGAAGATATTCAAAGTATATGCCAAGGGTTTGCCCACTTGGGTTGGAATTCTTGCCTTTCGCAGTGGGTCAATGTGATATAAACTTATTGGTTTAAGGTTTCGAATTTATGCCTTGCAAGGAAAATTAAAATGTAAGGTAGTTTAGTATAACTGTCAGTAAAATTATTTGATAGTACTATCGAATTTTATGCTCTTTTATTAGATGGTAAAAAGAACAAATGGGATAATTTGCGATTAGACTTATAAGACCCCATTAACTCATAAGTATTCACTTGACTTACTCTTTTGAAAGAGACATTGTTATGTAGATGGATTGTGTACTAAGCCATTACAAATGGTATCAAAGCTGACTCTCGAAAGTTTTTTAGCTGGGCTATCAGTCGGGTTTGTCGATGGTTGGGAAAAACGATGGCAAACTCAGTTATATTTCACATCAAGAGGATGGTTGAGATAACAAAATGTGAGTTAGATATATCTCACATTGGCTAGAGAGATGTGATCACATCGGATGTGGGATAATTTACAATTGATTTTATAAGACCCTTCACGTGTACCTATTTGGCTAGTCCTTTTGAGAGTGACATTACCTTGTGTGGGACTGTGGACATGATACAAGCATCATTGGCCGGAGAGGAAAGATTATGTGCTACGTGTCATTAAGCCTTAGTGAGAAGCCTAAAAAATAAGGATGGAATATTTTGATATGAGATAAATTGTGATTGATCTTATTAAACCATGGTACCATTTGGTTAGTTGTTGTAGAGAATGAGAAAAGGTTTTAAAGCCAAGGGGAAAGGATAAAGAAAACGAAAGACAATACTCTGTGGTGGGGTCATAGACTGGGTTGTTATGGATGGTATCAGAATCGACTCTCAAAAGCAAATGATTAGGAAAGGAATGGTGAGCTGGATATATCTCTCATCGGCTAGAAAGAAAGATTTTGGGCGAACGCTATTGACTAGAAAGATTACCCTTATAAGATTTTACTAATGATTTTATAAGTATTTACGTGTCTAGCCCTAATTTTAATACAGATGCAACATTATAAAGCAAAAGATTACCCAATAGGTACGTTGAAGCAATTCCAATTATCGTTATGTGTTGGTGTATTATTTCAAGAACGGGGTCATGTGAGGATAGATGAGGACCTGATATAAATTCAAAAGTCCTTATATTTTTAAGGCTTCAGATAAAAGAAAAAGAAGATATTAAACACGTAAACGTAACTCTAATAAGATTCGAGGTAATTTGAGATGAAACAAACCAGCAGCAGGACATAAGGAATAATCGGTTACATCGTGTCCATTAGAATAAGTCAATCAAATCAAAAAGAAATTGGATTCAGATGCAAACTTAGCCTGCATGTGATCATGTCAGGATACCAAACCATCCAAATGTTTGATCCCATCGACTAATGACTTTAACGTATACCACCACCGGTAATCCTCCCCAAATTTTCTCATGTTGAAGGCATCTTAATTAGTAGTAATTTACAACTAAAATTGCTAATTCCAACCTTCTCTAGGAAACATTGACTTGGGTTATCTTGCTTCAATCCTAAGTTTTGTTTCTTCAGACAAAATTCTTCACCTGGGGACTCTATTGCAGATAAACTTTTAAGTTCCAAGTCTCAACAATTGATAGATGATTTGATAGCTGTACACATCAAGATGAGATTAGACTCCAAGGGCATAAATATCCTACACATTATATACATACAAAAATAGATATAGTCTTATAGATATACATAAATATGTATGTGCGTGTGGGGGTCTTTGGTTTGGCATATTCTCTTGGATATACTTTTATATCTATTCTACTTTTTTATGAGTTATATACTCTCTCGGTCGCACATAATTCAATTATTTTTTTTCACGCATATTAAAGATTTAGATCATATATTGTATATTTATCATTCTACCAATTAGAGAGAGATAAAGGAAAGAAAGTGAGTGGCGAGAGACAAATGAGTTGAATGAGTGTGGAGAGAAAAGAAAATAAAAAAAGTATAGGAAAGTGGGTCATGACCATGAGAGAGAAAATGAGTTGATACAAAGAGAAATGTAATTTTTGTGAGATGACCCAAAAAGAAATATGATCAATTTATGTGGGACGGATGGAGTAATACATAGATGTACTACATAAACACGTAATTTATGTTGTGATCAAATAAATGATTATTAGTTATATAATGATTCTACGCAGTTAAGTAATGAGCTCCAGCCATGCTTGGGACAGAATAAGCTAATTAATCAATGTCTCTTATCAGAATTTTGACTTTCAAGATTGTAGTTTTTTATCCGCAGATCCAGAACAGGGTTGCATTTGCTTCTTCAAAATGATCATGGTCGAACGAAGATAATGCGTTCAAGCGATATGCGTGACGCTATTTTGATTTGTCAAACACAAAAGCAATTTATAGCGCATCATTTTTAGGTTTTAGAACGTGCTGTTGAGGTTGTAGTAATGTCAATCTATATTACTGCATCACTAAGCAATTTTTTCAGTAAGGGATGACTACACATGCTTGCTAAGTCACTTCATAAAAAAGATGTACATTTTCACACACTCGTATGCTTGTCTATTTGATAAAAAGAATTGTCTATTTTCACACACTCGTATTCTTGTCTATGCTTCAGCTGTGGCCACAAAGCTCGGCAGTTTGTGCCTATTGAACTTTTAGCGACAAATAATTCTATTTAAAAGATTAATAAAGTGTGAAAATAGATGCTGTCGTGACAAGCACAAGCATATAGAAGTTTTTCTTAGGCCCATAAGTTCTGGTCTAGAAATTGGATCATCTTAGGCCCAGTCCAAACGAGGACCAACCTGTTACAAGAGTATTCTACAGAATCTCAATTAACTAATTAACCTGCTTCACGGGCCGTTCCAAATAAGCCCATGATACCCAAGGCCCAGTTCAGCCCAACTCAATTGACAGGCTACATCCTAGAGTCCTAGATAGTACAATTTTCATGAAGGTGCAGTCCAGCCTTTCCTAAATTTTGATTACAAAATTCTCTCTCCAGCTCAAAAAGAGTAACACATACTGATTCTATGCATTTAAAAAGTAGTGAATCCCGTCATCTTAATATACTTGACTTACAGTCTGCTAAATCGCTTGAGCGCCGGAGCTCGTGATAGATATCTGAGAAGGAACATTAGTCTTAAAGGTGTTATCGTTCAACTCTATAGAAACGGTATTAGAACATTTGATCCTTGCAGGCAAGTACCTCGATCACTTCTTGTTTTGGTACGACGTTATGGATACTTGATTATTTGCCGTTTATATCCGGGGAAGCCTTATCGACATTCGCATAGTCATGTTACCTCATTAGCAAATGTTGAAGTGTTAACAAGACTATCCTAATTTATTGCGTTGGATGCAAACTAAAATTATTTTCAAATAAGCCTAGAAAGCAATAAGGAAGCAAAGCCATAGCATGTGAGGTTCCTTCGTCTGAAGTATACTTGTGCGTTTGAGTCTGTTGAGTCGTGCCTATCCCCAATAGTCTTTCCTTCACTCACTCTATTTTCTTAATTATGTGATTATGTGACATGCCTATCTTTGAAACTACTGGCATTAGCTAAAAGACAAGGATGTTTCTCGAGTACCGCTTGCTAAGCTACACGGCGACGAAACTGGTAAGCGGGCGACTGCTGTGATGTCAATTACATTAAAGCTACAAGACCAAATTTAAAAAAATCTATGGAAGCTGGACCTTGATGGCCTCATGGCTCATGGCTCAAATGCACTTATATGCTAATAAACCCAAACTCCTACTAGCTTAATTGAACAAAAGTAGTTTGGTTAAGAGGGTGTTTGTTTCTCACAAGGCTAGATTGAAGTTGGACCATCACTTTCTGTGGTTTGAATACCACAGTAATCAAGAATATACTGGCAACACAAAATGGGTAGTCAAGTCGTTCAACTTTGAAAGCAGATTCTTGAGAGAGGTATTTGCTTTCCTTCTAGAGCACGTCCACATCTACAAGGTGAAAAGTTTTTGGCTGTAACTCTGATTATAGAAAAAGCTTGCAACGGTTAAATATAGTGACAAATGATGGTTACTTCTAGAACACATTCACATCTATACGATGAAAAAGTTTTTGTCTGTAGCTCTGATTATAGAAAAAGCTTGCAACGTTTAATATAGTGACAAATGATGGTTAATAAGAATATTTAGTGACTTTTAATAAGTGATGATTCAAAGAAATTGTTTCTAAGATGTCTGCAAAAACATTATTAGTAACAACCAATTGTCATAGCACAGGGATATTAACCTGCCGTTTGACAGTAATTTATTTCCTTGGCAAATTCAACTTGCCCAATTCATATTGGTGGAGCAAACCATTTTAATAGTACTGTTTTTTTTTTATATATATAATTCTATCGATGTAAATGCAACATTGATATTGCCATTTATCAATTTTTAGGATATAATATGAACATTTAAACATTTTAGTAAAGGAACTTTTATAAAATTACAAATCAAATAAGAAAATTTTGGCAAGTCAAACTAAAGGATAAACAATGAGGAATTTTTTTGGAGCCGATCGATGCTTCCATGCCCATGTGTTAAGAATCTAATCT
Organism: Escallonia herrerae; assembly: GCA_033070095.1. Classification (NCBI taxonomy): domain Eukaryota; kingdom Viridiplantae; phylum Streptophyta; class Magnoliopsida; order Escalloniales; family Escalloniaceae; genus Escallonia; species Escallonia herrerae. Next base: position 35,839 of record JAVXUP010003975.1, on the reverse strand, counting down.
AGAAATTTGCCAAAAATCAAATGCAACAAACATTATGAAAAGGAGGAAGTTTCACTTATATATTCAAGTTGAATCGTATTGAAATTTACATAATTTTTCCTAATTTGTTCTTTTCGATAGGAGTGAACACCAAACTATTCGAATTGATTTGAACCGCTTAAATCGATGAAACGGAACCGCGATCCAAACCAATGTCGGTTTGGTTCAGTTTACGTATCATTTTTTTGAAATTGATCACTGTTCACACCCTATTCTGGTCTCACCCCAGAGCCCGCTAAGGGGACCCACTTTGTGCGACACATCACCCAGTCAACAGTCAATTATTCAACGACATCATCCGGTCAAAGTGTATCTTCTTTCGAGCATTCACAGGCATCACCAACGCAGCGACGTCAACACTGTCAAACGTTTGGAAAAAGGGCACGTCCCCTGAAAGGGGTTGGCCACCCTCTTTCAAAGGGGGTCGACCACCCCTTCTTGGACCACCCCTTCTTGGAGGAGGGTCGACCACCTCCTCTCACAGGGGGTCGGCTACCCTTTGTCTTGCAGGGGTTATTCCTAACCCCGTCATCACTCATCACGCTTTCTACAATGCTCGCTCAACACCAATGGGGGCATGACGCTTGTCACTGACCGTGCGCAGTCGTCACGATGGTCGCATACTATCATCTATATATTCTCTACGACACTCGTCGCCACGCCCCTGCGCCACGATCATATCCCATGCTTCCAGGGGAGGCTCCGCTCGTAGTGCTCCGGTACGAGGAATCCTCGTAACGGGATGGACTCACAACCTTATAGTCATCGCCGCCACGAGATGAACTTACAACCTTATAGCCATCGCCGTCACAATCACAAACAGTGGGATGAGCTCACAACCTTATAGTCATCGCCGCCACGAGATGGGCTCACAACTTTATAGCCATCGCCATCACAATCAAACGCAGCGGGATGGCCTCACAACCTTATAATCATCGCCGCCACGGGATGGGCTCACAACCTTACAGCCATCGCCATCACAATCAAACGCAGCGGGATGGACTCACAACCTTATAATCATCGCCGCCACGGGATGGGCTCACAACCTTACAGCCATCGCCGTCACAAACAAACGCAGCGGGATGGACTCACAACCTTATAGTCATCGCCGCCACGGGTTGGGCTCATAACCTTATAGCCATCGTCGTCACGATCACAGACAGCGAGATGAGTTATAGTCATCGCCGCCACGGGATGGGCTCGCAACCTTATAGCTATCGCCATCACAATCACAGACAGCGGGATGAGCTCACAACCCTATAGTCATCGCCGCCACGGGATGAGCTCACAACCTTATAGCCATCGCCGTCACAATCAAACGCAGTGGGATGGACTCATAACCTTATAGCCATCGCCGTCACAATCACAGACAGCGGGATGAGCTCACAACCTTATAGTCATCGCCGCCACGAGATGGGCTCACAACCTTATAGCCATCACCGTCATAATCAAACGCAGTGGGGTGGACTCACAACCTTATAGCCATCGTCGTCACAATCACAGGCAGTGAGATGGGCTCACAACCCTAAGGCCATCGCTGGCACAATCACCGGGGGACTCCAGCCCTCGCAGCTGGATGGGCTCACAGCCCTAAGGCCATTGCCGGTACAATCACCTGACGGGCTTCGGTCCTCGCGGCGAGATGGGCTCACAGCCCTAAGGCCATCGTCGGCACAATCACCCGACGGGCTCCAACCCTCGTAGCAGGGTGGGCTCACAATCCTAAAGCCATCGTCGGTATAACCTTAAAGCCATCAACATCACACTCACGGGGGGGCTTCGACACGAAGACTTCCCCGCAACGGACTCTAAGCACTGAGCGGCGACCATGCCTACTCATGTTACTATTGATCGTCGACACCACCAGGGCGATGACCCCCGGGTCACTCCGGGACGGGAGCAGGTCCTTGGAGGGCATTGCGCCTAGTCCACTTGTAAGTTGGCTACAGGGGCAACCCTTATCGCTATCAGGTTCTCTGCGCATCTCTTGACGCACCTTGTGAGATTCAGTAAGGGCTTGGACTGGTGGCTGGGGCAATGGGCTACTCTGACCATGCTACCGCGGTATGATCAGTCTCCTTAGACAGGCAGAAAGATGCTACAAGGGTAGGGCAGCATGAACTTGAGGACCGACAGTCCAACGGAGAATCAGTACTTTGGACCTCTTGGTGACGTGTCGCTCCTAAGGGACGACACGTGCTAGCTGATGACACATTCACATTTTTGCCTATAAATAGTGGACTTTGGAGCTTATTCAAGGATCTTTTCTCTCATTTGGCATTTTCACTTTCTCTCTCTAAAAAGCCATTCTCTCTGGAATTCTAGTGAGAGAAACACATTTGGACTCCTGACATCGAACCCTTGACACTGCACTCTCGACTTGGACCGTCGACCGCCGGCCCTGTTCGTCGTCGCCTTGCCTGCGCGACACTGCCAGCCTTCGCGACCTGTCTAGGGAGCCTTGCTCTCAGCCCTTACTCCATCCTTGCTGCCTCCCACTTTGCCTACCTGAAAATTAACTCAGATTGCATCCTCTGTGGCACCTCCACGTGACAACGAACTCCATTCATTTGGCAACAATCACAAACATAACCAAACTGACCCATGACCACAACGTATCAATCTATTTTAGTTATATTTTTAGATTATTTCATATATATGGTACTAAATAAAACCAAATAAACAAAATCCTGTAGGCCAAAAAAGAAAAGAAAATAATGAGATCACTTTTATCCAAAAAAGTCCAGTGACTTATTTCTTTTGTATATTCGCTTATTGTTTCTCGTACATCAATAACGAAGACATATTTGATTTATCATTGTAATTCATGTCTAGGATAATAGTTATATCTTGTATTAACCGAAGCACTCTAGTTTTCGAATTATACCGAATTGTGCTCCCCCTTACTCTTTTGGCACTGTTGGAGTTAAAGAATTTAAAGAGAGATTTTACTTCTTGTTGCATGATCATGCCTTGCGCAGCCACAAAATGTGCACTGATTTTGTAAGTTCAATTCCCGGCTAAATCCTACCCTGGGTGTGGGGGGGGGGGGGGGGGGTGTGGGGGAGAGAGAGAGAGAGAGAGAGAGAGCTCTTGCTTTAGTTTCAGTCAAAAGGAACAGAAACCCAAGAAAACCTCCAAATTTTCACCAGAGTTGCTGCTTTGACAAAGAGGGTAAAAGGGAAAGGTGAACACTGGTACTGGTTCCCTTGTATTCACGCGAAGCCCCCTCACTCCACAAAATTCAAAACAGAGAGATCAAAATGGACCATCTCTACAAATTCCGATTCCTGAACAGAATCAAGGTGGCCAACTAAAGGAAGAGCTGGTAGGACAGGAGAGCAGCTCAAAAGAAACGCTGATGAGAAGAGAATCAAGTGTTGGTCCCTTTGTTTGTTCCCCAGATACCCTTATTCCTGTTTCTCCCCCCTTTCTACCTTACACACAAGGTCCATCACTCTTATCCAATTCTTCTCAAGGGATCCATCACTTTGCTTTCCTTTTGACCAAACCCCATTTTTCTATGTCCACCAGATTTTCCTGTTGTTCATACTTTGCCGTGCAATTCTAAACCACTTTATAAGAATGCTTGCCCTTGTACCGCGGGCATATCAATAAAAATTTAGGACGGGTAACATTACTCTAAGTTAGGTGTGATCAATAACCCATGTATTAACATAAAAAGGAACGAGAAATCTTAATGCCTTCATTGGACAAATATTTAATTAAGCAATCTCGTACTATTGACCATAACCATAGTCACATGCTAGTTAATGTCCATATGAGATCAATCGTTCACACTAGAAGGCTCCGACAGTTGAAGATCTGTTATGAATCAACTACGAGTGGAATTTGAATAAACATGTTGAAACACAGAAATCAGACCTCGTTCGGAACTTGCTTCATAAGTTATATGATGCCAGGCTTAGGCCCCGTTTGACACTCTTTTTTTTCCTCTTTTTTTTTTCAGTTTTAAAAACTGAAAAAAAAGGAGCGTTTGGTAACCATTTTTTTTTCAATTTAAAAAACCAGTTTTTAAACTGGAGTAAAAAAAAAACTCCAAAAACTGGTTTTTTTTTTTCGACCACCACCACCACCCTCCGACCGCCGGCAGCCACCTCAGGCGACCACCGCCGGAGACTGCCGGCCGCCGGCGACCACCGGCAGCCACCTCCGGCCGTCGGCAGCCACCGCCGGAGACTGTCGACAGCCATCTCCGGCCGCCGGCGACTGCCTGCAGCCACCTCCGGCCGCCGGCGACCACCGCCGGAGACTGCCGGCAGCCACCTCCGGCCGCCGGCCACCACCGCCGGAGACTGCCGGCAGCCACCTCCGGCCGCCGGCCACCACCGCCGGAGACTGCCGGCAGCCACCTCCGGCCGCCGGTCACCACCGCCGGTGACTGCCGGCAGCCACCTCCGGCCGCCGGCCACCACCGCCACGCCCCACCACCGCCACCGCAAACCACAAAAAAAAAAAGTCAAAATAAAAAGGGTTACCAAACACCAAAAAAAAAAACCTAAAAAAAAAAGGGGTTATCAAACACCCACTTGTTTTTATATAAAAAAAAAATTAAGCTGCTCTTTAAAAAACTGCTCTTTAAAAACTGAAAACCAAAAAAAAAATTTTGTCAAACGAAGCCTTAGCCTCATGTATGACCAATCAAAAACAAACAAGATTACCTTTTAAAATCATCAGTGTAATTCTCTTATTAATAAATAAAAAAAAGATTACCAGTATTGAGAGCCAAATTTAGGACATAGACTTGAGTTGGCTGCCCATTTACACCCCTCCATCTTCACAGAGAGGGAGTGCGTCAACTAAACGTTTTGTTGGTCTACGGTCAACCCCATTGAACACGCATCAAGGAATTAATTTTCAATCACACTGAAGATTGCTGATTACCATAAGAACATCAAACAACCCTTCTTTATCTTTTCCAGAGTCTCCTTTTGCCCTCTCTCTCTCTCTCTCTCACATCACATTCAACATCAATAAATACCTCTTACCACTTCACCACCTAACCCTTCACTTCATCTTCACAAATCTCTCTCTCTCTCTTTGATAAGAAGCAAAATGAGTAGGAGGGTCAGTTTCAGTCCTGATGTCAATGACAAGCCAAAAGTTTTCCACAAAACTGGCAGTGGCACCAAAATAGGAGGAAACAAGAAGAGGGTCATCATTGGGATTTGGAGTTTCAGGATGCAGCAGCAGCAGCAGCACAGAAGAAGCTCAGGCTTTTCTTCACCAGTGAGATTATTCCTAAGGCGTGTTGGAGCAAAGGTGGCAAGAGCCCTGTGCTTCATGTCCACTTCTACTACAAGCAGGTCTTCGCGTAGAGTTTCTTCTTCGTCAAGCTTGGCGAGGTCGAGGTCGTACGCAGAATCGCTAGACGATTCTCATCGAGCTGAAGCTATCGAAGACTGCATCGAGTTCTTGAACTCTTCTTCTTCCTCTAGGCAAAGATGTAGATGAAAGGAACACATACATATATATTCTTGTATGAATTCTTTTGGCTCCAAGGCAGTTGATATATGCTTTAGTAGGGATTTGTATACGTAGTGAAGATTGCCATGTCTATTGGCAGAAGCAGGGATATGAAGTTAAACTCAGTTTGATAACTTCTTGTAGAATTTTCTTGTTCTTCTTCAAATTTAAGCTATTGTGTAGCTAGGAATTATTCTCACCCTTGAAGAAAATATTTTCCTTTCTTTCTTCAAACAGAAAAAAAATAAAAATACACTTCCTCAAGTACAAGAGATTATAGGGGTACACACAAGGTAACAGGTGAATATCTTCTAGCAGTGTCCATTTTGTCTGAAAATATATGGAAATAGGGAAACAACACAGAAGGACACCTGTAGTTGTAAATCAGTTCTTTTGCGTTATGTTGTCACTATGTTTTGACTTGGAACTAAAACAATTAAACGTGAAAACTGTTTTCCTTGGTGAAGATTTGAAAAAATGGATATACAGTAGTAATTTCCTCACACGCCAAGCAATTCAGTTGGTTTTTTTTTTTTCAATTCAAAGAGCATTGCTTAAGGAAGTCGTATTATTTCGTATCTATTACCGACGCCGTTGTGACGAATATTTTTTGGAGCGAAACTTTTTTAATCATGATGTGTTTTACCAACCAAAGGCGGCATCTGCAAATCTCATTTATCGTCCGTTTGTACGGCATGTTGATATATCACCACCATCCTCGTCAAGGAAGAGGACGGCTCTCAGGGTGGGGGGCCATTTTTGAAGTGTCAAAAGCCTGCAGATTTATTATACTAGTAAGGAAAGGTCACTGCCAGCGGCACCCTATGTTCCAAAACCCAGGGTATATTCCTTTTTGGCATCAGCTTTCTTTCACTCTTTTGACTCAATCAATCATTCCGGTCAGTCCCCGTTTAGATTCCCATGGAAACATGATGAAAACATTTTCCAACATTGTCTCTTTGGTCCCCCCCCCCCCCCCCCCCTACAAGTGATGCAAACCATGCAATGATTCCTTTCGGGAAGGATACTCTCACTCTAATTTTGAACTCGTCGATTCACGGCAAAACAGTGCCATCAAAAGCTATTTTATAGTGAGTCCGTCTAATTTTAGAGCGAAAAGTATCATTCGTTTTTTCCTGTAAACTGCAGTATTTGTAACTTCAGTCCTCGCTACCAAAACGCGTTCGGTAAGCCACTACACAGAGCATGTTGTACTTCGCGAATAAATGAGGGCATCAAACCCACCAAGTATATAGAATACAGTCTAAAGATCATATCGTGATGATAAAGATGAATGCCTTACAAGGAAAACATTAGTCCATGCGTGATCAAGAATCAATTGAGAGCCTTTCAATATCATGGACTCCATGACTTGAAGCTTTCTTCAGCTCGAAGAGTTAATAACATAACCTTCACATTAACCATACTACGGGGGACAAAAAATCCTATCAAGACCAAATGTGAAGCATAATCTAGAAGCACGTTCACATACAATGAAGTTCTGCAGAGGCACGCTCACCATAACATGGAGGTGAAAATCTTTCTTAGAACTTGTTTACGAGCCGGTGCATGCAGAAAAGAAAGAAAAAAAAAAGGAACAATTCCTAGCAAGCCTTGCCCATTAGATGCAGACAGCAGAGATTGATCAGAAGAGAGAATACAATACCAGTGGTACGTGACAGAGAGACAGGAAAACAACTAAAAAGACGGCCTTCATCATTCAAATAGAAGCCTTTCCGAGTTCAAGGCTTCTTTGAGCATAGAACAGGTACAGAGTTATAATACATCAGATCTCTCCATTAGTGAATATATGGTAAACAGCAGGGATAAGGTATTAGGCAAGAGATATTTTTTGGAACAACCATACACCCTCTACATATTTGCATGCTTTTTGGGGATCTAGGATATTTCAACTCAGAAAGAAAACTAAGCATTTCCAAGCAGGATATCTTACTGAATGAGCTCATCATATACACAAGAACTGGCAGCAATATGCCCACTAAAAGAAACGAGAAGGAACACAAATGATCAGATAGCCTCACCTATACTTGAATTACGGCTGCTTTTTGGTTTTGCAAAAGTCACTTCTGTGAAGAATAATTTTAGCTGCAACAATAACAGACAAACATCTATGATTCCAAAAGTACCCTTTAAGATTAGTGAACTTTGTCACAGAGGAGAGAGCATCACAGTTTAAGAGGGATTATCTAGACAAAAGAACAAACAAATGTGTCAGGAAAAGAAACAAGGAAAATGGTGTAGTTGGTGAAAAGTTTCGATATGGTGTGAAATTACATTAATATAGACCAAATAAGGAAAGAAAAAGGAATAAAAAATCCCAATGGGCTAAAAACCTTTTTGATGCATAAGACGGAGATTCACAAGAATTTATATCTATGCAGGCGTAAAAGATCGACAAAAATGACATATTGACTGTAGTCTTAGTATTTGTGTAGAGTTACTTTAAGGACTACTTTTTGATTTGGTTGCGCTCATGTTGTCACTTGACTGTTTTTTCAAAAAATTAGACCTATTTCATAAATTTCTTTTCAGAGTACATAGATAAATAAGGTAGAAAAAAAGGCATTAAGGGTGGTGTCTTTGGCTGGAGCTTCAAATATCTGGTGGAACTCCAAAATCATAAACCATAGACACGAGCAAAGAATAAAAGAAAAGGGAATAAATAAATACAAATTCTGAAAGCACGTATATCTTCTAACCCAAAACGCGGGGATTGGCAAAATCTCGAATACATACAAAACAAATGTAGAAGATTGACGAAGAAAAAGATATTCTCTGTTGTCCATTTTCAGATACTTCTTCTAGATATTGACTAATTATCAGCTGTACTTGATTATCTTACATATCAGTTCTATTTGGTTTTATCATATTCAGGTAAATACGTAAATAATACATAAACAGAACTATTTTCTTTCTCCACATTTTCAACCTTCTGGCAACATTATGATGCATATGAAGCTAGGTCTTTAGCGGTTACTTGGTTCACGTACTGTTTCCTCATATAGAACTTATTCCTACATCTATAAATGTATATGTGGTTGCAACTGCATGATTGAAAGAGTTGAGGCGTACATTTCGAAAGACACGTACTTGCCCTTAGTATAGCTAATGGTTCACGTGAAAATCACAGTTTTTTTGTTAGGTAAACCTTGTTCTTTCTTTTGATAAGAATCTTCAATTCTTTTCTGCTAATACGTATTGGCGTGTACGGTTATAATCCTTCGAAGTATCAGCTATCAATTTCCAAGGGTGACGTTCTGTTGCGTCAATTTAATAGACTCTGCAAAAGCAAGAAATCTCGTTCTAGGGAGAATGCATAATAATGTTACATCTGTAGAAGATAGTTTCTGGTCAATAGCAAAAACATGATCTATTCCCTTATTCAATTATTTTGCTTTCTATTTGAAAGAATAATGTATTCTTGTTTTGTAGGTGAGATGATCTAACCAACTATAGGAGAACACGTATGCTAGAGAATTTTTGATCCGTTTGCAAGGTTAAGGATCTAAAAATGTTCAAGCTTACATTAGCAAGGTGGTAGGAATGATGGGTTTGAGTCTGTAGTCAAGTTACAGAATCGAGCTATTCTTAGATGGCTATGACAGCGATGATGTTCTTGATTGTGCTTTAGGCGGGAAGGTAGAGGTTGGTCTTCGTGGAGGTTATGGTAGTTAGATTTTGACCTAGACGATTCTAGTGTGAGTCCATGTTGTTTGCTAATGATGTGTTTTGTTGTGATAAAATTGAATCATTAAAAGTAATAAGAGAGGTACAAGTAATCTATATTGAGCCACGCATACATTGCCTTGGGCTAAGCTAAAATAATACTATTTTCATAACTAGTCATTGATCTTAAGTCCTGGTTGGTTGACTAGAGGTATAACAAGACAATCTGATAAGGGAAAGCCTGCGCTGCGAACTCATATGTTTCCCCTCATCTCCTTGCTAAGGTATGTAGTTCTAACTTAACGGGCTAGAAAGTGATGTCCAGATAGTTTACGATACAAATTTGGACATTTTCATTTAATTTCTCCTCACCTCCTTGCTAAATGCTAAGGTATGTAGTTCCAACTTAATGGGCTAAAAAAATGATGTCCGGATAGCTTACGTGGATGCGAATTTGGACATTTTCATTTGATCAGTGAATTAATCAACTACTTCGAGAACCGCCTTTTGCTGGTATTCTCGTAATTGAATGTCCTCTAATTCAGTTTTGTATATGTAAGGGAGAAATGAATCTTCTAAGGCTCTGCCAATATGGAGAAATGAATCTTTTAATTCAGGTGAGTATGTATAAGGGAGATGAAATTTTTTCTAATTGCAGCCATGTTTTGAAGATTTAAATGTCGTCATGATGGAGCACATTCGTGCTAGAAAATATAATCAGTACGCTACTAGGAAGCTTGTTTTATGGCTCTGCCAACTTGTTTTTTGTTTTACCGAGTTGGCATCTATGTTGCGTGATCTATTTGAATATAAGGCATTTGCATCTATGTTTGTATGAAAGTTTAACTTCATAGTGATGAAGAAAAGCGACACAAATATAGAACTGTTTCTTTTTTCGACCATGTTCTCTTCCATATATGGCAGGCCAATACTACTCAATTGGTGTGTGGAAAAGACAGAGCCTATGACTATCATATCTGAACATTTTGAAGGATTATTAATTATTCACCAAATATTCTTCTCCTGTTCAGATCACGTGCAATTGATGCTGAGGACAAAAGTTGGTACACACATGCTTCTAAGCTATGCAAGCAGCCATTCTGTCTTCTATGCAAGCCTCTTCTTACAGGTGACCTTGGGACAGATGTCTGAAAATCCTTTGGCTCATAGACATATTTCAAGTTACCTCTATACTGATAGGTAGGTTGCAGATAGGTATAGTTGTACTTGCTCCCGTGTTCAGCAAAAAGGTGAGAACTTGTAGAAGTAGTTATTTTATCCTTAATGCAAATTTTGAGGCCAACTTGGGTGCTTCGCAGATTTTCATATTAAGTTATTGTCCACGAGAGTGATTTGAGTAAAAAACTAGAAGGAGAGAATGTCCGTCAAATTATGTAATCTGGTTTCGACATTATTTGCATATCTTTGTAAGGGAGTGAGTCTTGGAAGAACAATCTTCTTTTTGATTTGGATCCCCATAATTTTTTGAGCGCCATTTTGGAGTATATTAAAGTTTCCGCTTTCTACTAAAATTGTCCGGTTGTCTCAATTTAATGAGACGATTCTTTTCAGATGACAAATTACTTTTACAAACAATCCACGTGCAACGTACGTGACAGCAACCAGCGAAGCCAAAAGCACCACTCTGACAGTCTGACTACTGTATCTAGGGAGGGAGCAATTATTTATAATGCCCATGACAGGCAAGCTGTCTCATTATGGTAGGGTAGGGTTCGGAATTGAATATTTATAGATAGTACAACTAAGTAATGGGGATTCATGGAAATGTTGCTCATCCAATTATGATAGAAATTATTGTGCTAGTAGTACACAAAAGATTTGTTTGGCCTACATTAGAGAGAAAACGATAAAAGTTTGCAGCCAAGCTAGGTTGATGAGCATTTGCGAAGTGGAAAAGTATAATGGGGGAACCACGGTCCAGTAGACTCGTTATAAAAAAAAAGTCAGAGAAAAATGAGGACCGGTACCTTTCTAATAAGGTTATCTTACTACTTTAATAGCCATACTTTTCAGACAAGTTGGTTCCAATATTCATGATGAAACATAACCACTCCTAAATCACAGAAAGTTAGGTATCCATGCTTAAGAGAAGGATACTAAAATGCTGACAAATGTGATGCAAAACAGTAATAAATATGATAATCATTACTTATAAATTTAATCGACAGACTCTCTCTGAATTTGTAGAGAGCTGTTATACCATATATAAACTGTGAATGGATAATAGTCAGCAAGTAATTGATTTACCTGGCAGTAAAGGAGGCTCGTATCTTTTCCCCGGAATATCTTGGCGAGAATTTCCCACCATTTTTAAGAATGTGGGTAACAATTGTTAAACCCTGCAAGCACATTCGGAAAAGCTTTGAATATATGTCAGACGAACGGAACATTTCTCTTCTAACAGAGATTCACGAGTATTTCTGGCTACCAAAAAAACCCAGCAGTTTATCTTCAAAATTAATTTCAGGAGGTATTCAGTTTCATGGAGAAAGCAATAAGAACATAATCTATGATCTCAACTTGCTTTAACAGGTAGCAAAAAACTTCAATGTTGATTAGCTTAAAAGGCATCTGACCACTTACCGCCAATATGAGCTGGGACTGAACAAATTCATCCATCTCATGAAGTCTGGTAACTGCAATTCATGGATAAAGCAAGCTCAAGAACTAAAGATCAACTCCAACAAACATATGACGATGAACACATGACATAAGAAGCTGAACCCATATTAGTTTCTCTAACCATCAGGGGCACCATCGCAGACGACCAAATCAGCCTTGCATCCATCAAAATGCCTTATGACCTGAGGCGAGGAAAAGATAAAGTGTTGGATGGCAATACAAGTCAAGGTTTTTGAGACTTCTAGCACAGCTAGAAGCACTCCAGAAAGCTAGAAGCACTCCAGAAAGTAAAGGCTATGCTATCATGAGAAAGTTTTGTTAAGGGACAGAATATAGCCATTTGTATTGCAAGACTAGAAAACGAAAGTGGTGGTATGGTGGTTTTTTTTTTTTTTTTTTGGGGGGGGGGGGGGGGGAGTATATTTAACCCCCAAAGTGACAGATGCCTTGCGCGCTAGCCAAGCTCTTTACTTCAGGTAAACGACAGGGCCATGGTCTTCAGGCAATCAACCATTCAAATAGAGCCAAGGGCAGACAAAATGTGTAGGAACACAATACATTGCTCAAATTAACAAACCCCTATGGGACAAGTTGGAACTGGCAACACAATCCGACATTTATGTCTGGGCCATTTAGACAATATGTTGTCAACTTGTCATGAAGCCAAATTTTATTAGGTGTTTCCCCTTCCATTCATTCAATCTGAACCCCATCGTTGATGAAAAAGCACCAATCAGGACATAAGAGATGTAGCAAGTGTAACGAGACTGGTATAAGGGTGTCTGATGGCCTAATTTTGACCCTAAGATTCGTGAAGATGCTGAGAGTTCTCTGGTGCAAACGTGGGATTACAGATTCTTGCCATTTCTGATGACACTCCAGATATGATCGAGGCTGTTCTCGCTGATCTAAATCCTAAGATCCGGGATATTCCTGATAATGTGCCCAAGTTCTCCTGTTAAATTTGGGTTGCTCACCCTGAGGAGGTTAAAAGGCCAGGTTGCAAAGAAATATTGCAATTCATGCTCTTAAGAGGTTCCGCATTTGTTTTCCTTCTTGGCCCTTCTCCAAGTAGGCGTCCTGGCCTTTAATGGCCTTGTGTGAGGGAGCCTGTTTTGGATGGGAATATGGGATAGAGAGCTTCAGTGGCTCAAGAAGCATATGAAAACGTTCTTCTTTGCACTCCTTCATGTTGAAGATGTGCCGTGCACAGCTGGTGTTACCGCATCTCGAGGGGCCAAGTATTGCTATATGTTTAGACAAAATCAGATTTTCAGGATGTGCATTTCAAAATTCGGGTGAGGTTCAGAGTACTGTGTACCATTATCCTGTGAAGTCTGGTCTTTAGAATATCGTGTTCTAGGATACTTCGTGTTGCTCTCTAGTTTAATAAAATTTAGTTTCTAAAAAGGAAAGGGGTACCGAGATCTACTCAACTTGCACAATGCATAAGCCCAGCACTATGAGATGGGATGATTTACAGCCTCACAGTTGTACACTAATGAACGATCTTTAAATTGCTGGAGTATCAAGGATGAAATTCTTAACCTACCACAAGATAGCAAGCTGGGTGTTGCACTAGCATCAAGCAAATAATATGCAAAACAAAGGACTTGAAAGAAAAACACTACAAGTAAGACAGCATTCGGATTCCATACCACTTCAGCCGTTCGAGCATTTGTTATATCACCTTGCACTTGAATAACACCTTCTATTGGAGCCATCGGTTGTAAATCAATCGCCACAATAAGTGGTAGATCGGTACCACTGCTAATCATAACGATGATGAAGAAAATCAGCTCTTGTGACCAGCATGATGTCAAGGGAGTCTCCCTCTTGGCAAACATGAGTGCATATTTCTTCAGTAAAGTATGCTGGAAACTTTCCAATAATTGAAGGGTTATGACTGTTCATTTTTGAACAGTTCTTCCAAGAACGTTGTCTAGAAACAACCTATGTAGTGACTTCTGGATTAAGTGACTATCAAATGGTGACCTTCGGTATAAGTAGTGGTGTCAAATGGGCCGGGCTTGGGCCGGCCCAGCCCAAGCCCATCGGGCCTCGAGCAAAACGGGCCGGGGCCGGGCCAAGGGGCTGCCAACCGGGCCGGCCCGGGCCTGGCTCTGGGGATATCTGGGCCCAGTCCAAGCCTAGGCCCTAGGCCCAATTTCTAGGGCCGGGCCCGGGCCCTTTTTTTAATTTTCTTGTTATTCAATTTTAAATTTCATCTTTAGGCATGTCCAATATTTAAAATTTAACAAACCTAATTTTCATCCTTTTATTTCATTATAAGTAATATACATATATATGTATGTATGTATATATATGTATGTATGTATAGACATATTTATTTGTCTCTCATTTTATTTTTTGTTATATGTTAAATCTTTTCTTACTCTTCTTGGTGACCTTTATTAATAAAATCTGAACACATAACAATTATTACTATTTAAGAGAGACTGTTTCTACTATTTGATATTTTACTTCAAACTAATTGGCAGAAAACCCGGGATTGATACATGTTAATTCCCGAGACGATCTTAAGTAATAAGTATAGAAAAATAAATGTGTTCATAGGCCCTCCTCCTTTTATCCGGGCTTGGGACCGGCTGCTTGTAAACAAACAGGCGAAGTTACCTATTTTTTTATATATACGAAAAAATATATATCTTGCTTGTAAAAATTTATATTATATATATGAAAAAAAGTATATTTTGTGAAAAAATTTATTCTTAAAACTTAAGAGAAGGAAAATAAAAAGAAATTACCTAATCATCCGGAAGTACTTCAATATCCGAGTCACTGCTCTTCCTATCATCAATCGGTTTATCTTGCTCGCGGTATTTCGCATCAAGATAATCCTTCCAACATACACATAGCTCGAGCGACTCGGGGTTAAGACGACTCCTCCTGTCATCCAAAACCCTCCCGCTGGCTGAAAATGCCGACTCTGAAGCAACCGTGGAGGCTTGCACTGGCAGTACATCCCGTGCAATTTGGGATAAAGTTTTATACATGTTTTGATTTTGTTTCCAAAAATTTAACAAATTAAAATTAACCTGTTCTTGCATTGATAAATCAGAATAATGATCAGTATTTGCATATACACCAATCTCATTAAAAGAGAAAAAAGTAGACGAACCTGCCGAATTAGAAGTACCTTCACCTGGTAGTTGTCTTGCTACTAGATGTTCAAAGCCCTTAAGGTATGGCGCATAATACCTCTCAACAGTGGATGATGTAGCTCGCCCGCGCACGTCAGCAGAATTACGATAGAGGTTGAACAGTTCCTCAAACCTCTTGCTCACTTTTGCTGTGAGTGCGGTTGTCTCCTCTACTGTGTAGCACATTAATCTCGATATCTCTTGTATCGAGACGTTCACGCCATGCAACTTTAACCTAGGATCTAAACAAGTAGCCACAGCAAAAATAACAGGCAGTTCACTCCAATATTTATTAAACTTTTTATCCATCACTTTTACTATTTCCTTAAAGGGTCCTATATATCTCCATTTTGTTAACATTGTAGCCATCTTGAGAATTTCTATTACAGCGAGAGGAGAGGTGGGATAGTACGTACCAGACAATAAATTGGTAGACGTGTAGAATACCTCCAAAAATTCAGCTAGGTATGTGGCCATCTGCCATTCCTCTTGAGTTGGCAAGCCGGCTGGGAACTGGGTTAGTAGAAAATGCGTATAGACTTCTCGGTATGCCAGAATGTGTAAAAGCATATGGTATGTAGAGTTCCACCTGTGGACCACATCTGTAACTGCTCTCCTGCGAGGCATATTATATTCAACACACAACGTTTTAAATTGTTGTGTTCTCGGACTCGAACTATTAACATACGCTGTCATACCCCTCATTTTGACAAGAATATCTCCTGCAGCAGCTAAACCATCTTGAACAATTAAATTAATTATATGACAAACACAACGAACATGAAATAATTTACCAGAAAGTACAGGTTTGAGGCTCTCCTGTAAAGCATCAACAGCAGCTGTATTGTTAGAAGCATTATCAAAACTAATACTCATAATCTTATTCTTTAATTTAAATGTGGTACATGCTTTTAATATAAGAGTAGCAATGTTCATTCCATCATGCGGAAAAGGAAAGAGCTCGAAAGCGATGATTCTCTTGTGCATAACCCAATCTACATCAATCCAATGGGCCGTCACACAAGTATAACTAACAAAAGTAAATGGAGATTGCCAAATATCAGAAGTAAGACTAACTTTACCGTCAAATTTATCGAAATAATCGATAAGGCGTGCTTTAGCAGCATTGTACTGTCGGAGTGCATCGGATCTAGTTGTGTTTCTATGAACCTTTTTGTACAAAGGTTGAACGTATGTGTTCATATATCTAGAGTGCTTAGGATTATCGGCAAAAGAAAAGGCTTGTTCATCGTGAATAACAAATTCAGCGAGACCGTCTCTTTGCTCTCGCTGATTATAAACAAATAACTTACCGTCAAAAGATAACTGCGTTTGGGTAGGTTCGACGTGGCCTTGTCGAGGTGCACACTGAGGGTAATGCCTGTTAAGATGTCCATTACCACTACCAGACGAAAATAATTTAGCGCAGTACTTACATCGAGCTTTTCGGATGCCGTCCACCGTAACTTCATCGAAATGATTCCAACACTCGGCTTTTTTTTTTTTTTCTTTTGGACTTCTGGCTCATTACCGGAGGCATTGCTCGGCCCTTCTTCATCATGACCAGGCATAGGGTTGAGATTATGCCACGGAGTAGTAGCTTCGCCAACCGAGCTGCGTCCTTGACTATAATGCGGGGGGTCTTCATCAGGCGTGTATTCAAAATCTGGAATGTTTTGATTGAACTCCCAATTGGCTTGGGTATCTATCATACAGCCTGTACTCATTCGTCCAGGAACGAATGGTTGTGTTGGTGCTTGGATTGGTGTTTGTGATGGCCGTGGCGCTGGCGCTTGTGCTGGTGGTGGTGCTTGCGATGATGATGATGTTTTTCGTGATGATGATCCACGCTTCAGTTTCTTCAATAATCCAGCCATATTTCACGCTAAACTTTTTTACTAGATTGAAAATCAAAATTAGTAAGAGTAACTAAATACACAAGTATAAGAGCAGTAATTAGTAATAAGAAATAACAATTAAAAGAATGAAAGAGTAACAAATGAATCACTAAGGGTAATTCTGATCAAATTTGGAGAGAGTTAGTAATTAAAAAGAATTTAGTAATAGTAATTAATAAATAAAAATTCACTAATTACTAATTACTAAACAAAAGAATTAGAGAGTAACAAATTAATAAGAGGAGTAGTTAGTAATTAGAATTTAGCAAGAGTAGTAATTAGTAAACAAGAGTAATAATTACAAGAGTACTAATTAGTAAATATTAGTAGTAATTAGCAAGAGTAGTAATTGGAGAGGGAAATAGTAGCAAAGCTTGTAAAAATGTAGAATGTTTAGATAAGAGAGAGTAAGAAGATTGGTGTGAAAAATTAGAGAGAAATGGTGTGAATTTATAGATTTTAGAAACTTCACAAAAGACCAAAATACCCCTAAAAACTATCCGTTTATAGTTGTTGGGGAGGGTAAGAGTGTAAAAACCTTTAAAGGAGTTGAAAAAATTAAGTTAGACTAAAATACCCCCCAAACTAGCCGTTATATTGCTGTTGGGGGGTAAAAGTGAAATTTTGGAAATGAATGGGGAATAAATCCGTTGGGAGAAAATGAGGGGAAAAACCAAAATTTCAAACAGGTGGGGCCTGCTGAGGGGGGCCAAAACCGGGCCAGAATCGGGCCCCGAACCGGGCCAAGCCTAGGCCTGCAATTCGGGCCAAAATCGGGCCAGGCCCGGACTTTTCCCCAGATTTGTTCGGCCTGGTCCAAGCCCAGGCTCTAAGTCCAATTTTTTCGGGCCTGTACTGTTCATGCAAGGACCGGGCCAACCCGGGCTTTTTTCGGGCCGGGTCGGGCTGGGCCGCGGGCCGCCAGGCCCGTTTGACAACTCTAAGTATAAGTGACTGTAACTAACAGTCATTAACAGTTTGCACCTGTTCATAAGTACCCTTTGGTGCATTATACACAGTCTGTCAGGCTTCCCTGATTGGGTTTACCCCTCACCTCTCTCTCACTTACATAATTTATATCTCCTACCACTCTGCAAGTAGCAAGCAATGATTCCCTGTTTTAACAAGGGACGCTGATATGATGTAACCCGCTGCAGTTTTAAGAAGGCAAATGCTGTCTTAAGGAATAAGCGCGTGCAACGTTCAACTCAGGCATTCTCCACCACTGTCTGCGACTTTTTCCAACAGTTAATTTTCATTCTTCACTATTCACTCAAGCCACAAAAGACTCAAATGGAGGCTAGTTCTTATTTGCACAAAATCTCCTTTACAACTTTTCAGTACAAAAATACGAAATTGGCAATGGTGTACTTGTAGAAGCTGCGAAAGTAAGTATAGTGTTTCAGAGAAGATAAATAATTAAAATAAACAAGGTAACATACTCTGAATTCGGTGACAGCTTTGCTGGGAGATACAACTTTCGACTTAGAACCTACATATAAGCCTTGAGGAGTTAATACCAGGATCAATATCAAATATACCTAAAGAATCAGAGATGGTCTCTATCTCTCTCTCTCTGAGGTAACGTATTGAATACTTCTTGGCTTTAATAAGATCTTCCTGATTTTGCTTTAAACAGAAAAACAAGATGCGAAGTAAATTTTCACAACGTATTATTAGGTTCATTTTCGTAAATAAACTTAGCATTACGGTAAGGTAACATATTTTTGTATTGGTATTTAACCAACTTGAAAAACCTTTGATCCGCCCCAGGGCAAAATGCAATCCTTTATGGAGAATTTTTCAGTAGCCAGTAAGACATAATAAACGAAAGCTGTTACATTGCTCTCGAAACTCTTCCCCCGACAAAAAACAACAATAAGCAACCTATAGCAGATTCAGAATTTCAGATACCTGACTCCAGCTACCAGGTGCTGCACAAAGATCCACCACATGCTTTACTCCTGCAAACATTTGTAGCAAAAAGCTATAGCTGTGAATGTTACTGAATCATAAATACGTTACTAAGTTATAACCATAAATATAACTGCAACTACACAAGCCTAAAAGAACTTCATTATCAACTGAAAAGACTGCAATATACACCCTAAAACAGTTTAAAGGATGGATTTTTTTCTTCAATAAAAAGAAAAGAGAAGGAGAATTAAATAGAAAAGAAAAGTGACTATGAACGTCCACGTCTCCCTCTTAACCTCATTCTAAATGAATGAAATATGCATAACACCTTCAAATATGTTGAATTCCTCATCTATCTGAAGGAGCTTGAAGGCACTTCGAGCACGCCACCCTTCTTCTTTTGCTTTCCTGTAGTAAATATCCTGCACTTTGAAGAGCCTACTATGAGAATTTGCAAAACAGAAGGAAGTAAGTCAACTGATAAAATAGTAACTAACCCTTTTATCTCTTGAAGCTTTTCCCATGTTTCGTAGACCTGGTTTTATAAGAATGAAGTAAGCAACGAGCAAAGATAGCTCTGAAGAAGGACTAATCAAGTGCCTGAACTCCTTATAAGCAATCACGACTTGCTCAGGCAACTATACAAAGAAACAAGCACAGTTAGTGGAAAGTTTTAAATAGATAGAAGATAGTAGCTGGATATATATATATATATATATATATATATATATATATATATATATATATATATATATATATATATATATATATATATATATATATATATATATATATGGGAGCTGATCCGTTGATAGCGCTAGCAAAATGGGAGATCTTGCTAGCGCGATCTGACCGTCCATCCCGAAGGGATGGACGGCCCAGATCGCGTATTTTTGCGGCGCTGTCAGCAGTCCGCTACACTGTCTAGCGGACGACACTTTTTACCGTTTTGCCCCTGCACCCCTCCGCTACACTGTCTAGCGGAGCACATTATCGAAGCCCACGTGTCTGTCGTTACCACGTGTTTGTACCTTTATTTCTACACACGACGGGTTGTCGGAATTCCTCAAGCTCCTTCGGCTACAATTTTCTTCTCCTCCTTCGGACTCGCTACAATTTTCTGCTCCCTTCAAGCTTCGAGTAAAACTTAGCTTCACTCAAGTAAGGTAAGTTTGCGAATGGTGAAGTTTTCTTTATGGATTGAATGGTAAAATATAATTTTATTTTGTTCGGACAAAAACGTATAGATTTTTTTTTATGTTCTAGAAATTTGTCACTCTATTCTTCAATTTGTGATGTTCTAGACATGATGTTCATAAAAAAGGTGTAATTTGTAAACTCTAAATAAAATTATAGTTTAATTCGATTTTTTGGCATGATGAATTCGTCTATTTATCTTAGTAATTTTGATTTGTTATGTTCAAAATTAATAATTGTTAATTTGGAGACACTTTCAGGGATTATGCATACGGTATGTTTGTCATCCTAAATTGGTCTATTCGCCAAGGTAATTTTTAGGTAATATTTTCAGTTAGAAATGCCATTTGATTGTTAAGCGTAGTCTATTTCTACACAGGTCTTGTTTCACAATGTCTGATTTCGTGTCGAGCTCCAACGTCCCCGTAGATGCTAGTGATCCGTATCTAGGACGAACGTTTCAAACATTGGAAGAAGCTGAAGAATGTTTTCGAGCGTATTCATTGAGGGTTGGTTTTGGCATTAGAATAAAGACTACAAGAACAAGCAACGTAACAAAAAAGATATGCTCTCGCTTATACGAGTGTCATAGGGGCAGAAATCCACAGCAAAATGAGACACGCGTAGGGAATGATGACAGTGATGATGAAATAGGATATTCGCGTAGAAGACGGGACTGCTTTGAGCGCACAAATTGCCAGGTCAAGATGTTCGTAAGCTACAAAGCCAATCATGATCATTGGCTTATTACCAGCCTGGAACTGGCACACAATCACCCGTTAGTAACTCCTTCTAAGGTGAGTCAGATGCATCAACACAAGAAGATGGGTAAGGTCGCGAGGAGCCTAATTCACACAATGAGCAATGCGCGAATTGGACCTACTGAGATTGTTAATGTTCTTGCTGAACAGGCTGGGGGAATTCAAAATTTAAACTTTAACACGACAGACGTTCGTAACGCGGTCCGAACCCATAGACGAGCCGCGTATGACCTCAATGATGCGCAATCGACAATGAGCCTATTGAAACGGATGCAGATGGAGGACCCGCAGTTTACCTTCGACTATAAACTTGACGACGAGCATCGAGTTAGTACAATTTTTTGGGTCGACGGTCGTTCGAGGCTAGCTTATAAGCATTTTGGGGATGTCGTGACTTTCGACACCACATACCGTACCAACAAGTACTCGATGCCGTTCGCTCCTTTCACCGGCGTCAATCATCATTATCACTCCATCCTGTTCGGGTTCGCCTTGTTAAGGGACGAGAGCGAGGGTTCTTTTGTATGGTTGTTTAGGACGTGGCTGGAAGCAATGAACTTCAAAGCACCCAAAGTGATCATCACCGATCAAGATTTGGCAATGAAGAAGGCTATTGCGACCGTCTTCCCAGACACCCGGCACAACTTGTGCACTTGGCACATAAGCAACAAATACCCTGAACGTCTGCATCACGTGTACGCAAAGTATCCAGACTTTAAACAGGATTTTGACAAGTGCATTACCAAGTCATTAACGATTGAAGAATTCGAGGAGAGGTGGGAAAAGCTTGTTCGGGATTACTCATTGCAAGACAACGAGTGGCTCCGGCACTTGTACGAGCGCAAAGAGCAATGGATTGGCGTTTACACGAGGAGGTATTTTTCAGCGGGCATGAAAACGACGGGCAGGAGTGAATCTATGAATGCCACGTTCGATAGTTATGTGGGTACAGCTACCAATTTGAAGACTTTCGTTGCATCCGCACAAAAAGCGGTAGCTTCGTTGTTCGTAAAAGAAAGGGCTGCCGACTTTGCAACAACGTACAAACAAAGGAGAAGGTTGCTAGAGACCCCGCTGGAGCTGAACGGTGCCAAAGTCTATACGAAGGAGATCTTCTTGCTATACCAAGTAGAGCTGCGAAAATCGGGACGATACAGTATAAACAAGGTGGCAGAAATGTCTACGCGTGAGTACAAGGTTTATTCGCTCGTGAATGACCTCGTCCCTGAGAAGCTGCGCAGAATTTATACGGTGAGCCACGACACATTGACGGACTCGGTGACATGTGTTTGCAAGAAGTTTGAGTTCCATGGCATCCTGTGTAGACACATTCTGCGGTTTTTCACCCAGAAGAATATCAGGACAATCCCCGATAAATACGTCTTGCCACGGTGGACGAAAGGTGCAAACAGGTTGCACGGTACCATTTCCTTTCCGGAGCACCCGTATACTGACTTTGAAGAATCAGAGACGTTGCGGTATAATCATCTGGTGACGATGTTCACCCGTTTGTCCGTAAAGGCTGCTGCTACAATGGTCGGTTATAAACATCTCCTCGATGTAGCTCAGCAGCAAGAGCCCATCGTCGACCAGTTGGAAGCAGCTTCAGTCACCAATGCGGTTGACACCGAGCCTACGACGGAATCCGAAGATGACGAGCCGGGGGAGGAAGGCGACAATGATATCCGGCCGTTGGATCCAATTATATCGCAAACGAAAGGCCGCAAGAGATCTACGCGGATGAAAAGCTCAATTGAAACGGCAACTCAACCTAAAAAGCTGCGAAGGTGTGCATTGTGCAACAAAATGACCGACCACGACAAGCGGAACCATTACAAGGCACTGGGGATAAGTCCCGGGGGTTTGCAAGATGGGGCAGAAGATGACGCCGAAGATGAGGACGGACAAGCTGCAGTGGACCTTTAATTTTTTGTATAAGTTTGACATTTGTAATAATTTTTATATAAGTTTGACATTTGTAATAATTTTTTCTAATAATTTTTCAACCGAATACCGGAATTATTTTTTCTGATGTAGCGATTTCTGATGTAGCGGACGGATATGCATAGTCCTAATTTTTTGGTTATCATTTATGTCCGCTATACAATGTAGCGGACGTCATCGCAGAAAAACTTTTGGACATCATTTATGTCCGCTATACAATGTAGCGGACGTCATCGCAGAAAAACTTTTGGTCTTCATTTATGTCCGCTATACAATGTAGCGGACGTCATCGCAGAAAAACTTTTGGACATCATTTATGTCCGCTATACAATGTAGCGGACGTCATCGCAGAAAAACTTTTGGTCTTCATTTATGTCCGCTATACAATGTAGCGGACGTCATTGCAGAAAAACTTTTGGACATCATTTATGTCCGCTATACAATGTAGCGGACCTCTAACCTATTCTACATATTAATCAAAATGGGCAACAGCTTTTATCAGTCCGCTATACAGCTTTTATCAGTCCGCTATCTCTCTCTCGAACATCTAACCCAAGCCGCTACCCCATCTACGGCGACCCACATCTCCGGCGACACCACCGTCCTCCCCTCATCGCCGACCTCGATGGCTTCTGGATCGGAGACCACCTACGATTTTATTGGCAACTTGCACCTAGCAGGCAAACACTTTTTCAAAGTCATGATGCCGGGATTTGAGAATGAACTTGTAGCCCATCCCTCTTTCTCTGTATTTTCGTGTGTTAAAAGTTTGATCTTTTGGTTAAAAACTAACCTATTTTTTGTATTGTGTTTGTTAGGACATACCGGAAGCCTTTACCAATCAATTTACAACAATTCATGACAGTTCAAGATTATATAGCCGCAAGGGGGCCTGGCAGGTTGAAATCAAGCTGAAGCCCGGCCGACCCCAAAAAAAGCAATTCGCAGAGGGTTGGAACGTCTTCGTGCGCCAGCATGGCCTCGAACTCGGGGACTTTGTAGTGTTTGAACACCTTGGGTGGTGGGATTTTCAAGTTGTAATCTTTGATCGGAGCGCTTGTGAAAAAATTTATTTCCCCCAATGTGAACCCTAATTTATTAATAATAACCAAATTTATTGTATACATGTTCATTATGTTTCCAAATTTTTTCTCGCTTAATTGTGCCGTTTGAGATACATTGTCTTCGGACGCCAATTTATTAAAACTGCATAACGCTAGCGGACGGGCCAGGTTGTTTTACGCATCCCACCGCGATATTGTCTGCCTTTTTACCCACCGTCCGCGATATTGTCTAGCGGATGGGCCAGCAGAATGCAAACCCACCACCACCGTCCGCGATATTGTCTAGCGGACAGGCCAGCATAATGCCTTTTTCCCCAAGCCACCGTCCGCGATATTGTCTAGCGGACGGGCCAGCAGAATGCCTTATTCCCCACCCCCACCGTCCGCGACATTGTCTAGCGGACGGGCCAGCAGAATGCCTTATATCAACACTTGGAAAATTTTACCCACCCCACCGTCCGCGATATTGTCTAGCGGACGGGCCAGCAGAATGCCTTATTCCCCACCCCCACCGTCCGCGACATTGTCTAGCGGACGGGCCAGCAGAATGCCTTATTCCTCACCCCCACCGTCCGCGACATTGTCTAGCGGATGGGCCAGCAGAATGCCTTATTCCCCACCCCCACCGTCTGCGATATTGTCTAGCGGACGGGCCAGCAGAATGCATTTTTCCCCACCCCCACCGTCCGCGACATTGTCTAGCGGACGGGCCAGGAGAATGCCTTATTCCCCACCCCCACCGTCCGTGACATTGTCTAGCGGACGGGCCAGCAGAATGCCTTATTCCCCACCCCCACCGTCCGCGACATTGTCTAGCGGACGGGCCAGCAGAATGCCTTATTCCCCACCCCCACCGTCCGCGACATTGTCTAGCGGACGGGCCAGCAGAATGCCTTATTCCCCACTCCCACCGTCCGCGACATTGTCTAGCGGACGGGCCAGCAGAATGCCTTATATCAACACTTGGAAAATTTTACCCACCCCCACCGTCCGCGATATTGTCTAGCGGACGGGCCAGCAGAATGCCTTATTCCCCACCCCCACCGTCCGCGACATTGTCTAGCGGACGGGCCAGCAGAATGCCTTATATCAACACTTGGAAAATTTTACCCACCCCACCGTCCGCGATATTGTCTAGCGGACGGGCCAGCAGAATGCCTTATTCCCCACCCCCACCGTCCGCGACATTGTCTAGCGGACGGGCCAGCAGAATGCCTTATTCCCCACCCCCACCGTCCGCGACATTGTCTAGCGGACGGGCCAGCAGAATGCCTTATATCAACACTTGGAAAATTTTACCCACCCCCACCGTCCGCGACATTGTCTAGCGGACGGGCCAGCAGAATGCATTTTTCCCCACCCCCACCTCTGCGACATTGTCTAGCGGACGGGCCAGCAGAATTATTCCCCACCCCCACCGTCCGCGACATTGTCTAGCGGACGGGCCAGCAGAATGCCTTATATCAACACTTGGAAAATTTTACCCACCCCCACCGTCCGCGATATTGTCTAGCGGACGGGCCAGCAATGCATTTTACCCCACATCCGCGATATTGTCTAGCGGATCTCACAACACCTAGAAAATTCACTTCCCACACTTTTCGCGAAATTGTCTAACGGACAGATCATTCAACCAAACTCAAATCATCTTCAACGGAAATCAGACAAAACAATCAATCAATAATCTTCAACACAAATCAATGAGAGCTTTCTAAATATTCATAGTTTATTAAAAAAAATAAAGTGTAATGGTACAATGTCAACTGGGGGAATCATGTTGGGAGGGATTCTCGGCATTTGCCGGATTTACAATACACCTAACCGCTCTAGGCCGGCCTTTCATAATTTGCCAAGCCATTCTATATCTAAAGGTGTCTACTTCTGCTTGGCTCCACACCGCCGCCTTGAGGCTCTCGGACCGGCAAATGTAATCCATGTACATGCAAAGGAAAACGCCGCAGTCCGAAGTGTTACGTTGCTTGGGCCTCCTCTTCTTCAAGTCGCCAATCGAGCTTTGGCCGCGCCGGTACAGGGTTACCACGGATACCATTGACCATTGCACAAAATATATTCTGCAAGAAACATAAAACGGCGTAAGACACGAGTTAACATTTATGCCAAGTTACAATAACTGTTAAACAACAATCGTAATATTACCATTGAATCCAACTGGGCTTTGTACATCTGCAGCACAGGCATAAAGGCGGTATCGTCGTGGAGACTGTCGATCACCGATACGACTTTCTCCACCGGTTCATAGCAAACCAAGTACCAGTGGCTTTCCCCTAAAAATGGGATTAGAAACACGTCGGCAACACTTGCGCTCACTGGACTATCCCTAGCAAGATACGCTCGTAGGTTAGCGGACGGTCTCCACTGGCTCAACTTTTTCTTCCGCCTTTGCTCGACCCACTCATGCCATTCAGACACTAGGAGGCTATGAAAAAAGGCATCAACCAAAAAAACAGCCGGGTACTCGTTCAGCCGCTCCCGACCCCTTTCCTTCAGAATCTCCACGTATGTGGAGATGACACCGTTGTCTAACCAACTCCCCGGAGCCAGGGAGGCCATTTCTCCCCACTCGCAAGTGTAATCCATGCCCTCCGGATGATTCACACTATACAACGCTTTGTCCCGGGGGAAGCCGCTAAAATAACGCTCTGTGATTATTTGGCATTTATGCGGCTTTAGGGGCTTCACTGGATGCCCTTTGCGATATTGCCCTCGGGGGTCGACGGGGGATATTGCACTCCTTCCGGGGGGTCGACCGGGGGATATTGCCCTCCTTCGGCAGTAGATGGTCCTGCCCATGGGACAATAGGCAGTGTCTCCGACAGACTGATGTGTCCGAAACCCCAGTCTTGCGTGACTTGACTCTGAGAGAAGGGTTGGGGTTCCGAGTCCAATAGCAAAGAGAAGGAGGGCACACTGTAGTCTTCCCACGGCGCTTGAGCCTGGCCCATGGTGCTTGGCTGTCCCCAATCACCACCCATTCCCGGTACAGAGGGACCACCATATCCCTGGCTCACTCCCGAAGTCTGTCCCGAGGGATCGGTGTATCCCTCGCTCACATATGGGGGCTGCCACCCCGGATAACCCATTCCCGCGCTGACGCCGGAAGGCTGGCCCGATGCTTGGTGTAAAAAATTCCCGCAGCCATACGCCAACGCATCAGCCTGTTGGCGAAGCTCCTCGCCCATTGCATCCACCAAATCCTTCCGCTCGCGCAACTTCTGGAAGAAGGCGAACGAGGCATTAACCTACATCCAGAGAGATAATAAATAAGTAACTTCATACACAGTTAGAATCATCAAGTTCAATTAAAGCACTTATTGGCCAACTTACCAGATTGTATGCCATGTGCTCATCGATCTGACCCCTAGGGTGGTACTTCTCCCCGCGTTCAAACCTTACTGGAGCTACTCTCCTCCGGGTGATGCGGTAGTACCACCCATTGTACTGTTCGATACTGATCACGGGGTCAGGCTCCGACACAATGGCCGCCAGCGTGTCCTGCCAGGAATCCCAAACCTCAAGTTCTCGTGCGCACAAGTCGTGCGCATTTGCCTTGCCAAACCGAGGGACACCCGGTGGGTTCCTGTTAAGCCTCATATCCGGCGCGCCTGCTGGCAACCCCTGCAGGCACTCAAAATGGCGCATAGCGCGATCTGGCAGCTGCCACTCTGCGACCTCGAAGTGGATCAGGGGTGTGCGTTGCAACCCAGAGAGCGTGAAGACGAACGACTCTCCCACCCGTCGCGCCAAATGTTTGTACGGTGCCCATCGCATCTGGCCAGGAGATAACGAGTCGAGCTCCCCCCGATAGTACGTAATGTTGTGATGGGGATCGTCTCTCCTCTGGTAGTGGCTGTCCTTCCGACTGTACTCCCAGGCGCACAACCGAGGCCACACATTATCGGTTCCGTCCCTACGCGTGGGTGCGCCGGTAGCAAGGTGTTCATAAGACCACACCTGAGAGCAAAGACAAATTAAATAAAGTATCGTCAAATTTTATTGTCAATTCAACCCAAAAAAAAAGAAACGAGCGAGTAATCAAGAATTGTATGATATACCTGCAATAGCGAGAGACATGCACATATCGCTTTGGAGTCGGGCCTCGTTGCCTTGTGCAATGCTCGGTAGAGGTACGCAAGAGTTGCGGCTCCCCAGGCATAATCCCCAACCTCCAGCAGGTTACCCAACAACGGTAAATATTTGACGCTGACGGTATTCTTCGACGTTGTTGGGAACAGAATTGCCCCCATCACCCACAAGAGGAAAGCTTGTGTGTACAGCACAAGCATCTGATCCGTGTAGTTATCCGGCAGAACCTTGTAGGTATCTACCAACCATTTCAACTTGATACCCCCAGTGCTAAATTGATCCTGGGGTATCGAAGTAAAGAAGTCCCTAGCGGTCCTCTTATTCGTTGCTTCCGACGGAGGAGCTATTACCGGCCGCCCCGTCACCGGTAACCCTAAGATGAACCCTACATCTTCTAGGGTAATTGTCAGCTCTCCGAGAGGGAAGTGAAACGTCTCCACCTTTCAACAAGGGCACCTATTAAGTGCCGGTCAAGTTGTTGAAAGATCTGCCCACGCGTGAAAATCCCAAACCCAATCCCACGCAGTAATCTTTTCTGGGTTCTGTTCAATTTCCATGCTTTAAAATTATCGGATACTTCTACCGTGTTGAGAAGTGCTCTTTCCTACGAATTAATAAATACAATTTAAGCAAATTAAACGATATACAACGTTCCCAAGAATAACAAAGTTGATAAAATAAGTATCTTACTCCACCATCCCATATGAGCGTACTGATATGGTTTGCTTGGTCGTATAATACGGACGGATCTTCTGGTCCAGGGTTGAAATCCATTTTTCGCAACTGAAATTATGCAAAACGGCAAGGTTGGAAGCGTAAACATTCTCAAACATACAACGCTAGCACAGTCAACGCTAGCATGTGATCAGATAATACTCACATAAGTTCACATGCTGTGTATATGCAATGTACATAGATACAAACAGACACGGAATGGAATTTTACAAGTGAAATCACATGAACAAATAATACGCAATACACATATATATATATATATATATATGTATAGATACATTGACAAACGCTAGCACAATGCAGCGTTTCGCACACATTCAAAATCATGCATAAGCCGCGATAACAACTCTAGATTATGAACAAATAAAGGATTGGTTTGTGAACTTACGTGATTGATTCGTCGAATAAAGGATTTCTTGAGAAGAAATTGCGCCGATCTACTTGCCAACGCCGCTAGAAGAATTGTGAGAAGAAGGAATGAATAGCAGTTTAGAAGGAATGAATAAGGGTTTCGGAGTAAAGAAAGGGAAAAACGGTCCGCTACACTGTCTAGCGGACGGTAAGATAATGACAAAGTAACAGTCGTGTTGACTGTGTCAGTCGTCCGCTACACTGTCTAGCGGACGACAGTCACGTGGGCCCAATAATGTGCTCCGCTAGACAGTGTAGCGGAGGGGGGCAGGGGCAAAACGGTAAAAAGGTCGTCCGCTACACTGTGTAGCGGACTGCTGACAGCGCCGCAAAAATACGCGATCTGGGCCGTCCATCCCTTCGGGATGGACGGTCAGATCGCGCTAGCAAGATCTCCCATTTTGCTAGCGCTATCAACGGATCAGCTCCCTATATATATATATATATATATATAGGGAGCTGATCCATTGATAGCGCTAGCAAATGGAGTTAAGTTGCTAGCGCGATCTGACCGTCCATCCTGAAAGATGGACGGTCCAGATCGCGCCTTTTCCAAAACTGATCCCCGTCCGCCATACTGTCTCGCGGACGGGAGTTTTACCTTTTTGCCCTCCTCCCATGTCCGCGAGACTGTCTCGCGGACGCCTTTCTGTTCCTGACATGTGTCAGGAAAAAGGCGTCCGCCATACTGTATGGCGGACGATCTCTAGGCTGACACATGTCAGGGCCTGTCCCCTCGGTCGCCTATAAAGTCTCGGGCGTGAGCCCCGAGAACTGTCCCCTGGTATCCTAGAATCTATCCCTACTCGGCTCTTTCAGCAAAATTTATGCGGGGCTTTCAGATTCACTTGCTTCCATTTTCAGCACCCTTCAAGCTTTTCTTGGAGTAACACACTTTTGGTTCAAGCATCACTCAAGCAAGGTAAAGTTTGTGATCTTGCTACCGTTTATCTTAGTAATTTTAATTTGTTATGTTCAGTAAATATATAATTAGCAAAATAGGAGACACTTTTGAGATTATGTATATGGTATCCTAAATCGGTCTAATCGTCAAGATAATTTTGAGATAATAAGCGTATTCTATTTCTACATAGGTCTTTTTCACAATGTCTGATTTCGTATCGAGCTCCAGCACCCCCGTAGATGCTAGTGATCCGTATCTAGGACGAACCTTTCAAACGTTGGAAGAAGCTGGAGAATGTTTTCGAGCTTATTCATTGAGGGTTGGTTTTGGCATTAGAATAAAAACTACAAGAACAAGCAGCGTATCGAAAAGGATATGCTCTCGCTTATACGAGTGTCATAGGGGCAGAAACCCAGTGCAAAATGAGACACGCGTAGGCAACGATGACAGTGATGATGACGAAATAGGGTATGCGCGGAGAAGACGGGATTGCTTTGCGCGCACGAATTGCCAGGTCAAGATGTTCGTAAGCTATAAAGCCAAACAAGATCATTGGCTTATTACCAGCCTGGAACTGGCACACAATCACCCGTTAGTAACCCCTTCTAAGGTGAGTCAGATGCATCAACACAAGAAGATGGGTAAGGTCGCGAGGAGCCTAATTCACACAATGAGCGATGCGCGGCTAGGACCTACCGACATGATTAATGTTCTTGCTGAACAGGCTGGGGGAATTCAAAATTTAAACTTTAACACGACAGACGTTCGGAACGCGGTCCGAACCCATAGACGAGCCGCGTATGACCTCAATGATGCGCAAGCGACAATGAGCCTATTGAAACGGATGCAGATGGAGGACCCGCAGTTTACCTTCGACTATAAACTTGACGACGAGCATCGAGTTAGCACAATTTTTTGGGTCGACGGTCGTTCGAGGCTAGCTTATAAGCATTTTGGGGATGTCGTGACTTTCGACACCACATACCGTACCAACAAGTACTCGATGCCGTTCGCTCCTTTCACGGGCGTCAATCATCATTATCACTCCATCCTGTTCGGGTTCGCCTTGTTAAGGGACGAGAGCGAGAGTTCTTTTGAATGGTTGTTTAGGGTGTGGCTGGAAGCAATGAACTTCAAAGCACCGACTGTTATCATCACCGATCAAGATTTGGCAATGAAGAAGGCTATTGCTACCGTCTTCCCAGATACTCGACACAACTTGTGCACTTGGCACATAAGCAACAAATACCCTGAACGTCTGCATCACATGTACGCAAAGTATCCAGACTTTAAACAGGATTTTGACAAATGCGTCCTCAAGTCATTAACGATTGAGGAATTCGAGGAGAGGTGGGAAAAGCTTGTTCGGGATTACTCATTGCAAGACAACGAGTGGCTCCAGCACTTGTACGGGCTCAAAGAGCAATGGATTGGTGTTTACACGAGAAGTCATTTTTCTGCGGGCATGAAAACGACGGGCAGGAGTGAATCTATGAATGCCACGTTCGATAGTTATGTGGGTACAGCTACCAATTTGAAGAGTTTCGTCACATCAGCACAAAAAGCGGTTGCGTCGTTGTTCGTGAAAGAAAGGGCTGCAGACTTTGCAACCACGTACAAGCAAAGGAGAAGGTTGCTTGAGACCCCGCTGGAGCTGAACGGTGCCAAAGTCTATACGAAGGAGATCTTCCTGCTATACCAAGTAGAGCTGCAAAAATCGGGCCGATACAGTATATATAAGGTGGCAGAAAAGTCGTCGCGTGAGTACAAGGTTTATTCGCTCGTGAATGACCTCGTCCCTGAGAAGCTGCGCAGAATTTATACGGTGACCCACGACACATTGACGGACTCGGTGACATGTGTTTGTAAGAAGTTTGAGTTCCATGGCATCCTGTGTAGACACATTCTGCGGTTTTTCACACAGAAGAATATCAGGACAATCCCCGATAAATACGTCCTGCCACGTTGGACGAAAGGTGCAAACAGGTTGCACGGTACCATTTCCTTTCCGGAGCACCCGTATACTGACTTTGAAGAATCAGAGACGTTGCGGTATAATCATCTGGTGACGATGTTCACCCGTTTGTCCGTAAAGGGTGCTGCTACAATGGTCGGATATAAACATCTCCTCGAGGTAGCTCAGCAGCAAGAGCCCATCGTCGACCAATTGGAAGCAGCTTCAGTCAGCAATGCGGTTGACACCGAGCCTACGACGGGATCAGAAGATGACGAGCCGGGGGAGGGAGCCGACAATGATATCCGGCCTTCGGATCCAATTATATCGCAAACGAAAGGCCGCAAGAGATCTACGCGGATGAAAAGCTCTATTGAGACGGCAACTCAACCAAAAAAGCTAAGAAGGTGTGCATTGTGCAACAAAATGACAGACCACGACAAGCGGAACCATTACAAGGCACTGGGGATAAGTCCAGTGCCTTTGCAAGACGGGGAAGAAGATGATGCCGAGGATGAGGACGAACAAGCTGCAGTGGAACTTTAGTGTACTGAATATTTTGTAATAATCTTTTATGAGCCATCAAAAGTGTCGGACATTTTGTAATAATATTTTAGTAATGACTCGTTTGTAATAACCTTTACAATCATTTTTTTATACGTGATTTCTTACACTGTCCGCTACACTGCGCAGCACAACATTAGAAACCTAAGGTATTAAAGAATACCCCCCCTACAACACTTAGTTTTTTTTTTGTTTTGGTTCACTTCTCTGCGTCCGCTATACTATGTAGCGGACGGCCCGCAGAATACCCCCCTACAACACTTAGTTTTTTTTTGGTTTTGGTTCACTTCTCTGCGTCCGCTATACTATGTAGCGGACGGCCCCGCAGAATACCCCCCCACAACACTTAGTTTTTTTTTGGTTTTGGTTCACTTCTCTGCGTCCGCTATACTATGTAGCGGACGGCCCCGCAGAATACCCCCCTACAACACTTAGTTTTTTTTGGTTTTGGTTCACTTCTCTGCGTCCGCTATACTATGTAGCGGACGGCCCGCAGAATACCCCCTACAACACTTAGTTTTTTTTTGTTTTTGTTCACTTCTCTGCGTCCGCTATACTATGTAGCGGACGGCCCGCAGAATACCCCCCTACAACACTTAGTTTTTTTTGGTTTTGGTTCACTTCTCTGCGTCCGCTATACTATGTAGCGGACGCCCCGCAGAATACCCCCCTACAACACTTAGTTTTTTTTTTGGTTTTGGTTCACTTCTCTGCGTCCGCTATACTATGTAGCGGACGGCCCCGCAGAATACCCCCCTACAACACTTAGTTTTTTTTGGTTTTGGTTCACTTCTCTGCGTCCGCTATACTATGTAGCGGACGGCCCCGCAGAATACCCCCCCTACAACACTTAGTTTTTTTTTTTTTTTTGGTTTTGGTTCTTCTCTGCGTCCGCTATACTATGTAGCGGACGGCCCCGCAGAATACCCCCCCTACAACACTTAGTTTTTTTTTTTTGTTTTGGTTCACTTCTCTGCGTCCGCTATACTATGTAGCGGACGGCCCCGCAGATACACATATTATCGATCACTTTGTTATTTTTTGAACACTTGCCCTGCAGATAGACAGATATCCAACACTTGGTTTCCCACCGTTAAATCATATTGGTCAATAAAATCAATCGCATTCAATAAATTTTTTGGGTTAAAAAAGTGTTGTAACGTTACAATGTGAATTGGGGAACATCATCTCTCGCAGGAATGATGTTCCTTACACGGATTTACAATAAACCTAATAGCTCTAGGCCGGCCATTCATAATTTGCCAAGCAATCCTATACCTAAAGTCTTGTATGCATTCTTCGCTCCAGACAGTCTTCTTGAGGCTCTCAGACCGGCAAATGTAATCCATGTACATGCAGAGGAAGACGCCGCAGTCCGAGGAATTATGTTGCTTGGGCCTACTCCTCTTCAATCGGAAAATGAGGACCGGCCTGCGCGATACCTTCTCCCGACGCCTACCATTGACCAGGGCAGCAAAAAGATTCTGCGAGAACCATAATAAGCATTAAACATAGCTAGCAAAATAAGATTAATCAGTTTTATAATATGCAAGTTACAACAAGAAGGAAACAGGATCTTACCATGGCATCCAACTGGCCTATGCCTCGGTACATATCAATCACAGGCATCACGTCGGTATCATCGTAGAGACTGTCGACGACTGAAACCGTGCTCTGTAATGGTTCGTAGCAAACCAAGTACCAGTGGGCATTCCCTAAAAAGGGGATTAGAAACACGTCGGCAACACTTGCGCTCACTGGACTATCCCTAGCAAGATATGCTTGTAGGTTAGGGGACGGTTTCCACTGGGCCATGCCTCTCCCCTTCCTTGCATTGCCCCAGTCGTGCCACTCTTGTACTAGGAGCTGATGGAAAAAGCATCCAAGATAAACACGCGCAGACCGATGTCTGGATGCTCCCGACACCTTCGCCTCAGAATTTGCACGTAGTGCGAGATGACACCGCTGTCTAACCAAGATCCCGGCGCCAGCGAGGCGATCTCTGTCCAAGAGGCATTGTAATCCAAGCCCTCGGGGTGATCCACGTCATACGACGCTCCGTCTTGGGGGGCCCCGCTAAAATAACGGGCTCGGATTAGATCGCATTTATGCGGCTTTAGGGGCCTGGCTGGATGCCCTTTCGGATATTGCCCTCGGGGGTCGATCGGGGGATATTGGCCTCCAATTCCTTCTTCGGCCGGCTGATATTCCCCTTCGGGGCCGCCAACTGGTCCCGCCCACGGGACAATGGGCAGTGCCTCGGAGAAACCGTAGTTTCCGAAAGGAAAGTCTTGCGTGACTTGAGAGAGGGGTTCCGGGAACAAATTGAAGGAGGGGCCGCTGTAATCGCCCCACGACGCTTGAGCCTGTCCCATCCCCGCTTCAGAGGTACCAACAACTCCCTGACTCACCCCTGAAGCCTGTCCAGAGGGATCACCGTATCCCTGGCTGACGCCCGTATAACCCATTCCCGGGCTTACTCCCGAAGACTGGCCCGATGCTTGGCGCAAAAAATTCCCGCAGCCTAAAGCCAATGTCGCAGCCTGTTGGCAAAGATCCTCGCCCATTGCGCTCACCAGATCCCTCCGCTCACTCAACTTCTGGAAGAATGCAAGCGAGGCATTAACCTACATCCAAAGAGATAAAAAATTAAGTAACTTCAATCAGACATTTATATTCAACTAATTTGGTTCAAGTCAGACTTGTTGGGCAACTTACGAGATTGTATGCCATACGCTCATCGATCTGACCCCTAGGCGCATACCTCTCCCCACGTTCAAAGTTTACAGGGGCTACTCTCCTCCGCGTGATGCGGTAGTACCACTCATCGTACTGATCGATGCTGATAACGGGGTCTGGCTCCGAGACGATGGCCGCCAGTGTGTCCTGCCAAGAAGTCCAAAGCTCTATTTCGGCCGCGCACAATTCGTACGCATTGGCGGTGCCAAACACTCCGACATCCGGTGGGTTCCTGTTAACCCTCATATCCGGGGCATCGACTGGCAAACCCTGCTCCAACTCAAAATGGCGCATTGCTCGGTCGGGCAGCTGCCACTCTGCGAGCTCGAAATGGATCAGGGGTGTGCGCTGCAACCCGGAGAGCGTGAAGACGAACGACTCTCCCACCCGTCGCGCCAAACGTATGTACGGTGCCCAACGCATTTGGCCCGGAGATAGACGGTCGAACTCCCCTCGATAGTACGTAATGTTGTGATGGGGATCGACTCTCCTCTTGTAGTGGCTAGCCCTCCGGCTGTACTCCCAAGCACACAACCGAGGCCAGACTTTGTCGGTTCCATCCCTACGCGTTGGTGCACCGGGAGCAAGGTGTTCGTAAGACCACACCTGAGAACATCAAAAAATTAA
>JAVXUP010003974.1:0-46423 GCA_033070095.1 Escallonia herrerae | reverse complement strand
CGACGAAATAGCCGGAAGAGATAAGGTTTGAGTGTTGAGTGGTGGGCATGGTGGCTATGGTGTGATTCTGTGTGGTGGTTCAGTGACGGGTCTGGATAAACGCGGGTGGTGCACGGTGGTGCTAGGGAGGATACGAGGTTTGAGTGTTGAGTGGTGGGCATGGTGCCTTTCTTTGTGGTGGTTCAGTGACGGATCTGGACAAATGCGGTGGTGGACGATGGTGCTAGGGAGGAGAGGGGGAAGGAGCGGCTTCTGACTTTTTTGCTTTTTTCTGACATTGAGTTCATTTTTTGGAAAAAGGTGAAAACAGCCTTGGGCTGTTTTCATGATATTGGCTACTATTTGGATATTTGTATCCAAAACGGAATTGAAAAAATATAAAAGTACACGAAAAAGGCATCTTTTTTATCATCATTGCTAAATATAAAAACGAAATAGGGTAAACGTACAGGCCCTAAATAACCACTTTAAGGCCATATTTGATTTTCACATTTAAAACAATCATATATTATACTTGATTTTTTAAGAACTTTGTTTTTACTCTTCATAATTTAAAATTTATTAAAAAGATATAGGCAAATTATATTCTAAAGGTCAAGCTTGATATTGTAAAAGAATTATTACAATACTAATTTCGTGTTTGCACATCCTAATTATGTGTCGACAAAGGTTTCCAATATTATTTAAATTGGGGTACTTATTTTTTAGGTTAGTTTATTTAGCAGGATTAGTAACTTCTCTATTAGTAAAACTCTACCTTATATATTCACTAATCTACTAAGACTTAATTTTGACTAATATATCCCCGAAAATATTTTCTAATATAAAAATAAAATTCCATAAATCTAACAAGCAAATAACACATGAGCTTCAAAAAAAACAAAATGGTTTAACAATTGATTTAAACGTGCTTATTTATACATACCATAATTAGTGCAATAAGTATGCATTATATAGCTTTTATAACTCTTTCGTAAACAAAAAATAGGTCACTTTTTTACATGGGACTACGTGACAAAAAATAATGGCTATATACTTATAATTAATAAATGTTGCAATAATAAAGCTTAATAGTACCCTGATGGTTAAAATGACTAAAAGTTGTGCACTAAAAATATTAATGGCTCTAAACATCTCTAAATATTATTCCATATGGGTCTACTTTATTAAATTTTTTTTGTTTCACGAGATTAATAAGGGCTATATGAGGAGGTATTACTTGAAGACTAATTCTCAATTTTTTCAAAAACTCTACCTAATCAATATACTAACTTATTAAGACATAACCCTCAGATAGGGACGCGCATCTGTCTTAAATACTAAATCTGTCTTAAATACTAAAGCTTGAAAGCCAGGAGCAGCCAATTGGATGACATTCAATACGTACAACTGGTGGGAATCCTCAGAAGGACAGACTCCATATGTTTATCAGGACCTCCTCTCGTATTGAGCCCCGTTTCTATCTTCCCAATGTAAAAAATATAAGGGCTAATTACACCTATGTCCCTGAGATTAGGGTATAATTACAGTCAGGAACATTAAGTTTTAAAATGTAACATTTCGTGACCAAACACTTTTAAAATGTATCAGCCGTGTCCATCCGTCAATTCCGTAAAAAAAGTGTATTTTTTAATGATGTCATCAATACGTATTTTAAAAATGACAATACTACCCTTTTATTGAATATACTGAATATTTTTAAAATTTTTAAATTAAGATTTCAAGATTTCTCAATCTGCATCTAAACTTATTTGCTCTTATGTCTATTTCATCGATCCGTAAATTTCAACAAAATTTCTACCGTCCCTTATTGCGAATCAAGGACACTAAGTTTTAAAATGTAACATTTCGTGACCAAACACTTATAAAATGTATCATCCGTGTCCATCCGTCAAGATTCCATCCAAAAAGTGTACTTTTTAATGATGTCATCAATACGTATTTAAAAATGACAATACTACCCTTGCATTGTATATACTGAATATTTTTAAAAAATTTAAATTAAGATTTCAAGATTTCTCAATCTGCATCTAAACTTGTTTGCTCTTATGTCTATTTCATCAAAATTTCATCAATCCGTAAAATTCATCAAAATTTCTACCGTCCCTTACCGCGAATCTACCAAAATTTCTCAATCAGCATCAAAACTAGGGTCTCAATCTGCAAATTAAGATTTCAAAACCCTAATTTGCAAATCTGTTTTCATGGCCGGCAGCTCCATCGCCCCATCCCTCCCCCACTCCATAATACCTACACACCACTGCCAACCACCATCCCAACCTCCGTGACCCAAATACCTGGCATTACCGTCATTACCCACCACCCTGCACCACCGCCATAACCCACTCTTCTTTCTTCCCAAACCAAAACCCACCATCAATTCAAAAACCCAACAAAAATACCTAATGTGATTCCAAGTCATGGCATGACGGAGAGAAAGGGGCGATTCGCGGTGGGTCAGAGAGGGGTCTTGCGGCAGAGAGGGATCTTGCGGCGTGCGGGTGCGGGGGCGAGGGCGGGGGCGGGGGCAGGGGCGGCGTCAGCGTAGGGGGAGCGTGCGACAGCGGGGTGGGGAGAGGTGAGGGGGTGGGGCGGGGTAGGAGATTGAATTTGAGAGTGAATTTGAGAGAGAGAGGGAGAGAACCAAAAAAAAAGATAAAAAGAAACATGGAATTTTAATTTTAATTAGGGGTAATAAAGACTTTTCGCTAAAACCATTAGGATTTTTTAGATTCCGTTTGGTCAACGGACATAAGGGTAATTTGTACAAACTATTGTCCTTACCTGTAATTATACCCTAACCTCAGGGACATAGGTGTAATAAGCCCAAAATATAACTAATATTTTATTGACTTAATTTCACAATGTACAAGTAGTTGTTAAAAGAAATCAATTTTTAAGGTTTAACAAAAATATTGCTATAGTGAAGCTTATAAGTACCCTGATAGTTAAAAATTAAAATTATTGAAAGCTGTGCACTAACAAATATTAGTGGCTCTAAACATCTCTAATATCATTCGACATGGGGTCTAATTTATTAAATTTAACTTGTTTCACAAGATTAAAAGGGCTATATTAAGAGGTATTACTTAAATACTAATTCTTAGATTTTTCCACAACTCTACCTAACCAAGAACTTACTAAGACTTAATTGTAACTATCACGTCCTTAAACACTCTCTAATATGAAGCTTAAAATCCATATATCTAAACTATGAAAATAACATACGAGATTTCTAAGAAAAAAATTAATATCGCAATGACTTAAATTCTCAATGTTCAATATAGTTGTTAAAAGAAATCAATTTTGAAGGTCTAACGATAGTGCATAGCAGCAATTACACGTGTAGCAATAACCATCACAAAATATATGCTACTACAAAACAAAACAAGGCAAAGTATGGTAGTAACCATCACAGAACAAAACAAGGCAAAGTATTAGTCCATATCTTAGTCAAAGCCTTGGACCCAGCTGCCAGAAGAAAGAGATCGCCTCTTTCCCCTTCCGCCTCCTATCCATCCTGTCTTCTTATTTCCATTCGGAACCCTAGTTGTCACCCCCAACGTTCATCACACCACTAGACGCCATGACGTTGATACATACCTAGAACTATCCAAAATGTATCTTGGGCGTATCCATAAGGTAAGTCCTCTTAAACTGCAGCCGGTGGTGGCGGCCTATCACCATTGGTCATTGCCAGACGTCGCCAACGGCCGCGGGTGGCCACGCTCGTTGCTTCACCACTATTTGATATCTCTCTCTCTCTCTCTCTCCCCCCCCCCTCTTCAAGAGTTCAAGCCCTTTGATATCTCTCTCTCTCTCTCTCTCTCTCTCTCTCTCTCTCTCCCTCCCCCCTCTTCAAGAGTTCAAGCCCTTAATCTACCAGAGATGTCCCGTTACTTTTAGGTTTAAATATTTGTCTAATAATTTATGTTTTTAACCTATGAAGCACGGACATGGGTGCCGATGCGAATACGCAGATACGACATTTTTAAAAATTTTAGAATATGGGTGTTGCGGAGATACGGCAAATTTTATAAATATTTTTTTAATTATATACATTTCGTATTGAATTTCTAAATAATTTGAAGGGCAAATTACACCTATGTCCCTGAGGTTAAGGTATAATTACAGTCAAAGACAATAGTTGGGATAAATTACACTTATGTCCGTTGACTAAACGGAATCTTAAAAACTCTAACGGTTTCAATGAAAAGACTTTATTGCCCTTAAGTTGGAACCCTAATTTTTTTAATGTCATTACTTCATCTTTAAAAAAAAGAAAAAGAAAGATTATTGACCCCCCCACCCCCCAACCCCATTTTTGTCACTTCTGCATGAACGGGGTCAAGGACAGCCCCCAACCGCCGCACCCCTACTGCGGGGGAGGAGAGAAGAGATGGAGGGGGAAGAGCGACGTCAACGTCGTCGGTGGTGGATCTGCTTTGTTTGGCGAATAACAAAAGGGATTGCCAGCAGAGAAGGGGGCTGCCGGCGGGGAGGGAAGGGGCTGCCGGGGTGAGGGAAGGGGCTTCCAGGGTAAGGGATTGGGCCTAATTTGCAAATTAGGGTTTCAACAAAACCCTAATTTTGGGTTTTAAAATCGTAATCTTTAATTAAGGCTTGAATTCTTAATTTAAAATTTAAAAAAATATTCAGCATATATAGTATAAGGGGTAGTATCGTCATTTTAAAAATACGTATTGATGACATAAAAAAGTACACTTTTTAGACGGAACCCTGACGGATGGACACGGCTAATACATTTTAAAAGTGTTTGGTCACGGTATGTTACATTTAGAAACTTAATGTCCTTGACTGCAATTATCCCCTAATCTCAGGGACATAGGTGTAATTTGCCCTAATTTGAATCTTAATAATCATAATATATGTGTTGATATATGTAAAACAATATTAATATTCCAACTAAAGCAGTGAGTTTTAAAGTTTAATGGTTCTTCACAAAATTTTAAAGCTTTTAACCAAATTAGTGAGAATTTCTTAAGTTTAATGGCTCTTTTATAAATATTGAAATTCTATAGCCAAACAGAATAAAGGTTTTATGTGGTATCACTTTTATTTCTTTAAAGTATTGGGATTAGTTTAAATAATAACTTAACGATTGTGTACTTAAACAAAATAAAAAAAAGTCAAAAGTTATTCCAGAACATAGATAACATCGATACTTTTCTTCTTCTTCTTCTTCGCTAGGACTGGAAGCAACGGCATGCCCCACGCCGCACGCCGTCGCCGGTAATCCTTCTCCTCCGTCGCCGGTAAGTCCTCCTCTTTCTCCTTCTCTTGTGCTTCTACCTCTTCTCTCCAGTCTTTTCTCTCCTCTCAGTTCCTTGCTGGTGGTCTCCAGAGTTCCCGATGCCGCCGATGGTCACAGATCTGCGCGATAATAGTGTTTTCGCAGACACAATACGCACTCGAGCTACACCCGATATTTAATACGTTAAAAATAAATAAAAAAATGTTGGACACGCACCCAACGCGCACTCGCACTCGACGCGTATCTGGTGCTGGTGCTTCACCCTAAGTGCCGCACCGGTGCTTCATAGCTTTTAACCCCCGACATTTCTGTTTTCACACTTAAGTATCCTATTCATCTTCAGACCCCTGAAAATCCTTTTCAAAACATGTTTTCACCACTTAAGTATTCGATACACACCCATTCCGTGTCGTATCCCTATCCCAAAGGCATCCGGTATTTCGAAAATTAAAATTCCAGGAGGCACACCCAGTGTGCAACCAAGTTGCACCCCATAACTGCACCCGATGCTAGTGCTTCATCCATTTTGGCCCACCCGTGCTTCACAGCCATATGTAGACCACTCCATCTCCCTATCTAATTAACGTCGATCCAATTGAATGGATGTTGATGCTAGCTAGAAGCGAAGTGGAGCCACGCAGGCTTCAAAAAATCCCAAGCTAACACTAATACACATCCAAAAAAAGGCCCACCTAAAAGCCAGTGAAACTTACATGGCCTACCTACAAGAACTGTAGAATAACAGAAACACTAATTCATGCATTCAAGATTTCTCGTGCCCCATAGCAGCAAATTTGCAAATTTGATACCAGAAATGTATCACCAGATGGTGAATTACTTATATAGAAGCTAGCTCCAGGCTTGCATACTTACTGACCAGGTTATATATACATCAGTCCCCTATAAAATGGGAGGAGAGAAAGATGCGCAATACGAAGACGGTCTATCCAATCTACAGCACAACAAAATGTTTAGAGCATCAGCTCCTTCACTCCGGATCATCATAGTACAAACTACCAGCATATGATAACACATACAAGGCAACAGCGCTACGAAATCCAAGCCTCTCAATCACCAGTCCAGAGAAATAAATGGGATCGCGAACCTAGTAAGAAGAATGGCGACACACGGATATTTAGTTCAAAAATCGATCAGAATACATAAAAGTTTTTGCCTGTTCTCAGAAGAATCATGCAGCACACAAACTCCCTATGTGCATAGGACAAAGATCAAACTTCAAAAGAAGGATCGTCCATCATATGTGAAGACATGAAACCAATCTCATAAAATCCTTGCTAGAACTTCTCGCATGAATTTTGCAAACTGGTTATGAGAAACAGGAACAACTAAATCAAACTTAATGTAATGGAGATCGTATATCATTTCCATCATCTAGATACCATCATGATGTTCATCGATGCCTAAACTAAATGATTCTTACTTGCCTTGAGCGTGCGCGAGCATACATTACAAACTCAAGTGCCATCCACCCTACATACCTAACTGCCAGCCACCCACAACACACAAATTCCCACACACAGTGAGCAGCAATTTAACAGGTACATAAACACCTATCATTAAGAATAATGTAAACCAAGCTCCAAACCCACTCGGTCAACAGCTGTCATATATCAGTTGGAATCCAAAACAACGCATGAAACCTCAAATTAGAGAGGAAAAAAAAAAGAGAAAGGCCAAAAAAAGCATTTAAAAAAAAAGCATCAAACCGATCAGGCCAAGACGTAAACATAAAGAGGAATCATCACGAAAACCCATTTACATAAACTCGAGCAAAAAACTATTAACAAGACAGCATAATAAGATCACTAAGTTTAGATACTAATTACTTGATTAGAGGGAAGAGAGAGATGTTACCGGCGAGAGTAGAGCCAGCGATGGCGAGAGGGACTTTCCGCGACGGAGAAGGAGAGAAGGACTGCCGACGAAGGAGATGGCGAGTGGTGCCGCTGGCGAGAGTCACGGTCAAACTCGAAGGTGGTGGAGCCACGGACTGAAGGAGGAGAAAAGCCGAAAAAGTGGAGCGCTCCCGGCGACGGCGAGAGGCGGTGGATTCACGGTCGAAGGTGGTGGAGTCACGGTTGAAGGTACTTAGCCCTGGAGCGGCGCTTGGATAGAAAATCAGGCCGCTTAAGGCCGTTGGTTTACCTTTTTATTTATTTTTGGAGCCGTTTAGTTTATCATTTTCAATAATGTAACGATGACAAAAAAATTCACTTTCATCATTTTTTATTTTTATTTTGAAAAAATGTCATCCCTTTTTCAGATTATTATATTATTATTATTACTAGT
Organism: Escallonia herrerae; assembly: GCA_033070095.1. Classification (NCBI taxonomy): domain Eukaryota; kingdom Viridiplantae; phylum Streptophyta; class Magnoliopsida; order Escalloniales; family Escalloniaceae; genus Escallonia; species Escallonia herrerae. Next base: position 38,838 of record JAVXUP010003974.1, on the reverse strand, counting down.
GACGTTATACGTAGATATAGTCGAGAACAATGTATAAGGTGATATTATTATCCTTTTTGTGATCAAAATAACGTGATTGAAGTATGATCTTATTTCTTTTGTAATTCATTTTATAATAAATGTATACTTGATGTTCGCAATTGTAATCTGTTCAATATTTAAAAATATTCTTCGTAAGTTTCTAAATTGTTTGATAGTACTCATAAAAATAAAAGTAAATGGAGAAATTAAAAGAATGAATCTATATATTTATTTTTGTAATATGTTAAATTAATTTATAATTAAAATTTGTATTTTTTAAGACCAGGTGATTTGTATTTCATCAATAAGAAATACAAAACACTTGGTCATCAATCAACTGAAATAACCAAACATATTTTTAGTTTAAATTGACATTATATTTAAGCCATTTTATGCATATTTAATCCCTTTTCATTTTTTTGTTTTTCTAATAATTTTTTGTTTCTTAATTAATTTTTTACGTATTTCAGTTTATTTATTTTGTTTGTATTATTCAGTTTTTCAATTGGTTAATTGTTTGCTTACCTAAAAATGCAAGAAGAAAAAAAATCATAGTTTTCATTAAACAGTTCAATATCTAATGTTTATTTCATTTAACCAAATTAAAAAGAGAATAATAAAGGAACTTTTTTGTTCTGTTTTTATTTTTCATCATACTTTTTATTTTTTAATATATAGAATATATTCATTACCCAATGCCATTTTAATTTTATCAAAATTTAAAAGAGAATAATAAAGGAAGGGTAAGAATGTAATTGATGTAATTAACGGAGAACATAATTGTCTAAAAATGATTTACAACATTCATACTTTTATAGGTAATAGGTAATGTAATACACACACATACATATATTTTTTGCAACTACACATTTTATTTCTTAATGTGTAAATGCAGGTTTAGATTAAATTTATGACCTAATATTCATTAAACACATTACAAAAAAACTGATTAAAAAATGGTAGGATTATCATTAGAATAACTAATGGAGGGTAAAATCAGAAATGATTACAAAATTAGTAATTAATAATGGTATTTGTAAAAAGGTAGGATTGTTAATGAGGTGATTAACGAAGGGTAAAAGTGAAATAAAATGATTTACAAGAATCATACTTTTATAGGTAATAAATAAATAATAACTAGATAAAAGTATGTGAGTTATATGTAATTGCATTCCTTTCTAGAAAATGTTAGATTACCTTTATGTAAAATTATATTTATCCGTAAAAGCAACAAACATAGCAATTACATTATTTTTAGAATCTTACTTTTGCTAGAGTTTTATTCGATGGTATAAGCCTTAAAGGCTCTAAAGTGTCTGTAATATAGTTCTATGAAGAGAAAAAGTAAATCAAATGAAGTGAACTTTACTTGTTGATGTAGTTCATTCAGATTTAGAGTTTAAAACTCAAGTTCACTAACATATTTAGATGATAAGTTCAAACTTACAAATTTTCAAGCAATTTTCACATGGTTCATGTAATGTAAGTAGTGAACTATATCTATTATATTCATCATGTTATCCCACCAAGCATTCTATATAAAGCACGTTAACAAAAAAATATCTACCATTGCTCGTGGATTCTCATTATATTAAGTGCTACTAAAAACTAGACAAAAAAATAATTTATATTACTTATTTTGTCACAATGAAAAAAAATGTTTTAATCTCTTCAAACTTTAATTAGGTTATAACCGGGTTGAATTTTCTTTCACTGCATTCTCTTGAGAAAAATTATGTGCTCAAATACATAGATTGGATGCACCACTTACCATTTGTGCAAGTGCGATACTATTATAATTAGATTAAGAATGAGATTCGTTAAATGTACGGTGCTCACTTTTAGGCAATATCGTGAAACTCATATGTGCGTATACTAATTTCAAAAAGAATTTATGTCTCCCTTCTTCGAACAAAAGTGGTTGATACCACACCACTTTTGCTCGTTTAAACTAAGATCTCAAAGTCGGGATATGTGGCATACAAGATTCTTACCTTGAAATTAAGCTTGGTGCTCTACTATAATAACCAAATTATGATAACACAAAACTTTGCATATTCATCGCATATTTTCTGTTCATTACCTTTACAACGGATAAATTGCTTAAACCTACAAACACAATCTAGAGTAAATTTGGTGTACTTTTTGTCGCCTTTAATTGCTTTAGGCATCAAGAAAATGAGGTCTAAGACCTACTTTAAGGATGGTCTCATTTGGTTTACTTAGAACAGAATGAGTTCGCATTTTCTATCAAGATTAATGCTGATATAGATAGTGTTGCTGATTCTGTACTATCCAAAGTTGTTCAGTTCAAAACTTTCAAAGTTATATGAATTATGACAAAGATGTTTGTTAACCTTGTTTCACTTACATAGATTGTCCAAATGAAGATGATAGTTTTTCTATTAGCGCGAGTTTTTCAAGTTTAAATTAAGATGTATTTATCTTGTTTATTGGTAAATATTGAGCGTCATATATTCTCACACAAACATTAGATAAAGTTCTTTTATATCACAAGTTGAAAACCTTGATGATTGCTATAATTCTTGCACTAATGTTGTTTTGATCATAAGAACATTAACGCATGTTTATGAGGATGTTACTATATCTATTAGAAGACAAAATGAGAAACTTTTTAAGGCTCCCCACCTTTTTCTTGATGTGAAAGGTAACAAGTAGTTTTATTTTTTTGGTCAAATTTACTTTTATTTCTCTTTATAGTCATAAGATTGCAATATCTTATATAATTATTTTGCATACTCAGTGGTTGTGCAAATTGCAGTAGCAGAGCTTAGATGCGAGGCATGAAGAAAATTTCAAGAGAACCATTGTATAATGGTGATCCCATTTAATCATGTCCGAATTGATATGGTGGACATCAATATTTACTCAATAGAATTTTGTTGCAGTTAAGAGATCGAATAAGATGGAATGCAAAGGAAAAGGGGATTGCTTGATATTGTGGGCATTTATTTTTGAGAAGTAAGGCACATAAAAGAGGTTGAATTTGATTGTAATAAAAATTTACAATTGAATGGCATAATCAAATCAATTAAATCGAGTGATGCATTTTTTGTGTTAAAGAAGTTTTTTTTTCAATCGATATGAATATATTTAGGCAAAATAAAATTAACAGAACCCAACATCTCTTCGGAGAGAGTTAACTAACCACACAGGTGGTACATGACACCATGTAATCCTATGTAGTTCCTTACGAGCATGCTCAGCCATCACATGAGCTACTTCATTTACCTTTCATCCGCCAAAGGAGAACTTGTAGTGATGAAAATATTTGATAAAAGATAGACAATCAAAAATCACCATGTCAACCTCTGGCCTAGCTCCAAATTTTCCCCGTAAAAGGCTAATAATGTTGGAGTTATCTCCTTCCAAATAACTGAATTAAGCCCCAATTCCATAGCCAACCTTAAACCTTCCTTTGCTGCTACGGCTTCGGCTATTAAGGCACTTGCACAATGGTTTAAAGAAGTTAAATGGTTGGCTAAAAGGTTTCAATTAATTTTGGAAAGAATACCCATGCATCTAGCATTTTAGCATTTGACAATTAACTTCAAGAGAGCAACCATGCATCTAGCATGGAGAGATGAAGAGTTTTTCGCAGGCCAAGACGTTTATTCATGAATAATTACAACCAAGATCAATCATGGCATTAGTTTTGTCCAAAAAATAATTTACATATTTCCACACTTTTATAAGTAATATAGATATAGATTATTACCAAGACAAAGGTAACGAAATATTCATACTTTTTTCTACTGAATACCACATCACATTATATTAAAATATACACACTCTCTTTGATCCCCCCCCCCTCTCTCTCTCTCTCACACACACACACACACACATTCTTACAAAATCATGACACGTGGCCAATTGTGGTATTTCATCAAAAGAAAGATAACACGGTTGTGAATACTAAAAACAAGATGGGATAAAAGGGGGATCAAATTTTTTTTCGAAAATAGTAAATCTAAGTAGATGTGGTCCTAAATAGTGACTAAAAATGAAAGTAAGAAATGTATATAACTACAAAAAGCAATAAAAAAAAAAGTAGCTATAATAAGCGGGACTAAATGCTAATAGTACACAACCATATTTCCTAATTAGATACATCAACGATGAAAATGCAAATAAGAAACAAAAACACAAAACAATAATGATTTTCGGGTTTTTATTTTTAGTTTTCATATCCGTTTGAACCCGCTAGTCGAGACACCCAATCTGTTAGAACGAACAACGCAATTCTTACATGTAGTAAACCAATTGGAGGCGCGGGTCTGGTTATGCCGTGGCCAGAAACCAACAAGCTGGGCGCTTAGGTCTTGTTAGCTAACATTTACATATATAAAACTAGCGTTTGGAGCACAACTGTGCAAGTACAAACTATAATTTTGCTTTTAGATATATACCAAAATGTAGAAAATCACAATAGATAGTATTGCAGATTAAAGGATGGACTCTGGAGAGAGGAAGAGAAAAATAGTAGAGATGGTGAATTAAAATTAAAAATAAGAGGAGTTATAGGTAGTTACAAATTGAGTGGGGCTAATAAGTGTGAGGTAGTCTAAACTTTAAGTTCATGGCTGTTGCTAATTTTTTAGGAGAGGGGTTGAAGGGTTTTAAAATGTAGAATAAAGGGTATAGTTGGAAGTGCAAAATAGGCATCATTTGCACGCTCTCTTTTTATTAACAGTATAGTTTACATAGTTGAAAGAAGGCAATTTTTTGGATAGGATCTCACAACAACAAAATGGATTTAACTTTGTAAATAGTAAAATCCACAACTACAATAAATAATAGATCTCATAGTTAAAAATAATTAAAGTTATATATCTAAACATATTAAAGTTAATTATTTAAAAAAATTCTATATACCTAACCATTATACTATCTTATTAGGACCTAATTACATCCTTAAAACTACACTATCATACGAAGACAAAATTCATATTTCTAAAAAATAAATATATTTTTGAGATTTAGAAGAACAGAATAATGTTATAGTTGATTTAAATTTACTAGACTCCAATACACATGCACAAATACACATAAATTATATACGTGCACCATAGTCAGTGAAAAATTATAAAGCGGATTCACATGATCTGTAAATATATTATCTACATCCCGTGCGTGATGAGGATGTTCCACTAATCTCTAATCTAATATCCATACTGCCAATTAGACTTAATTTTAACTATTGTATCTCTAAAAATGTTGTCTAGAATGAAAATATAATATTCATCTCTCTACAAAACAAGAATATCTTATATTATTTTGAAGGGAAAAATTATGTTATAACGGATATGGATTTCTTATATAAGAACTAATACATGTCTAATATAATCAAAGAAACAATTATTTATAGTTATTATATACTAGAAGTGGTTAGTGGACGATGGCAGTGCACTGTTTGGTGGTGCCACCAAGAGTACAAAACATATTGGAGGGTTGGAGTTTGCTATTTGAGTTGTGACCGAGTAAAAAAGAAAAAAATATGAGAGAGAGAGAAAAAAAAGATTAAGTTAAACGCCGTGCCCATGCCCGGTACCGGTAAAAATTATTTGCAAATTTTTGAGTAGACAAATTAATGCCCATACGCAGTTTTCTGACCTTGGGCCATGTCTATCTTACTGCTTGCACCTAGATATGTCAAATGGGCCGGGCTTGGGCCGGCCCAGCCCAAGCCCATCGGGCCTCCAACAAATCGGGCCGGGCCCGGGCCAAGGGGGCAGCCAACCGGGCCGGGCCTGGTTCTGAGGATATCTGGGCCCGGTCCAAGCCCAGGCCTTAGGCCCAACATTTAGGGCCGGGCTTGGGCCGGCCCGGGCCCAATTTTCTTTTTTTTTATATAATTTTTTTTGGCATTTATCTTGTTATTCAAGATAAAGGTTTTTTTTAATTATGATAATTTGCTGTTAGGGACGCTTTATTAAAGCGTTCTTAACAGATTCCAAGTTCCAGCCCACTCAAATTGTAACATAAATTGACAAAATACAGCAAATGTGGGGTACACGATGCATTGGGGTCAGCAATTTCAATACATAAAGATGTTGAAAATTTACTCGATCCCATGACTACTATATTTATAAAGAAAAAAATTAATAACTTAAAGATGTGTTATTATTCTTCGCATTACTTAAATCTTCAGTACTGTTTAGGGGGGGAAAGGAGAATAAATCCATTGGGGCGAAAGGGGGGAAAAGTGAAATTTCAAAAGTAAAGAGGGGAGCTTGAACCGGGCCAGACCCGGGCCGGGCCCGGGCTTTTTCTTGGAAAATGTAAGCCTGGCCCAGGCCCTAAAAGGCCGGGCCAGCACTATTCATCAAAGGGGCCGGGCCAGCCCGCGGGCCGCCCGACTCTTTTGACAACTCTGCTTGCACCACATCAGATTTCCACACGTGGCGTCAGTGTATTTTTTTAATTGACAGTTTTAAGATAGTCACAATGGTGCGGAGGGAGACGTGCCATCATTTTTTGGCGTCTTTCCTTATCGCAAGGCTTTTGTAAATGCTTTTAAAGATCAGATGTCTCTTTGAAACTTATTCTCTTAAACATTTCTTTATTTAAAAATCGTAAGCCGCTTTGTCTTGTACCTTCTTTATCTAAAAATCGTCCTACTTTTACACATCCAGAGCACTTTAGTAACCATCTCTTTCGTTCGTTGGAACTTAGAACCTCTAGAACCTTTAGAACCTTTTCCTTTTTTTTATCAAAAAGAGTAGGGCTTGATGAGATCATCAGACCATTCTGGGTTGTTTTCTTTTTGAATAGGTCGAGTCGGATGATAGATTTCATCTCGCTTAACTCGGTATTCCCCTGATCGTCCTTAGCTTGTATTGGGGTCACCTTAGCATTAAGGAATTTGCTCTCTCTCTGAGCTTCCTTCTTGAGGTGCACCCTCTTCACCTTGTCCTTGGAATGATGGGAGTTTGACCGTATCCCAAATCTTTTTTCTCATCCATGCTCACCTTATCTCTAGTGGCGTACCTCTCGTTGTTTTTCAGTCGTAAGAGATTCACATTAACCTCTTCTTTTGATGGGTTGGACAATCTGCGTAGGCAAACTAAGCACAAGCCTTCTTGAGCGAGCAGTACTTGTTCGTTCTAGAGAGAAACATTTATCTTGTTCCATCCACTAAGCCATCTCTGTCATTTTTTCTTCTTGATACTTTAGATCCTTGGCCAAGATCCTAAGCAGTAGTCTCCACTCTCGCTGGCCAGTTTCCTCGTTGATTGCTTTCAATTGGGCCGATTCACGGGTTGTTGTTTCTGCACCACTTCTTCTTCACAGTATCTTTCCTTTTTCCTTAAGAGGCAGGTGTCTATCCAATAAGGATCTTCCAAAATCACTCTCCTGACTGAGGAGTCTGTCGCCTTGCGGAGGTAGCTCGGCTCCCTTCTATCAAAGAAACTCTTTTTTTTTTTGTCTCATAATTTCTCTGAGGTTAATTTCTTCTTGGAGTGGAGAGATTGATGATATTGATGGGGAAATACCGGTCATTGATGGATGTCTGAAATGGGTTTGTATAGTTCTTGTGTTCATTGGCCTTTTCTGTAAACTTGATCAGGCAAGTCTAAATCTTCTCCTATATCAAATCACGAAACATAATAAAATATTTAGTTGAATGAGTCTATTTGCCATGATATTTGCAGTATGTTATGTTCCTTTGATCTTCAGGCTTGGGCATTTACGGCCCTTGAGACAGCTATAGACATTACCATTTTACATGTGATCAAAGACTTAATCGGCTTTGGTGATGTCAAAGGTATAGACCTTGTTTCCCTCTTTTACCTCAGCCGAACCAGGATTAGGGCCTTTTTCAGGCTGCCTTAGAAGTGTAAGGTTTTGTGGCAGCAATTTCTGTAGCCCAATCTCAGCAAATCTTCTATAGCATAGACTTCGACACTGGGTTCCTTATAGTAGGTTCCTTTCGGCGAGTTCATCCTATCTCTCTTGCACTGCAGCAGTTCCTCATACCTTGAGCCCCTGTCGCTCAGCTCAAATAGGTCTTAAAATTCCATCCCCTCGGATCTGATGTTTTGATCATTATAGAGACAATTCAGAGCTAACTTTTCAAACTTGAGCTCAGGTAAATAGACTTTGACTTTGTGTTTAGCGTGCTTGAATCATTCTATAAAATTAGTAACAGGTTCTCCGCCCATTTGATGCATTTTGGCAAGATTATACCTTTTGAGGTGGTTATATAAAAATGAGATGGAACATATCTTCCATTTGGGCCCATGATAAGATTAAGTTGGGTGGTAGGCCAATATACCAAGAGAAATTTGTATTAGAAAGGGAGTTAGGAAACAATCTTAGCTTGAAAAAAATCAAATGTGGCAGCTCTCCAAACTGGTTCAAGAATGAGCCAATATGCTCAACAGTCGACTGAATGGTCTCGCAACTAAAGGTAGCAAAGTCAGGGACTGTGTACCCTCTTAGAAAGGAAAGCCGCGTCTGACCCATTCAAGGTATGGCTTGGAATAACAAGGTCGGCCTACAGGTCTGACGCCTGAGCTGACTTGCTCCATGATAAGATTGATGAGTTGGTCTCAATTAAATGTCATTTAGGGACACAGAGGAGGGTTAAAATAAGGATAATAAACCTGAGCATATGGCTGGTTTGGCTCATATGGCACCCCGAATATATTGAGATGTATGTAGTGATAGTTTTCTCTAATAGGCCTCAAACCTTGATTGTTTCCTTATCTCGACTAGTCAGCTTGTGGGATGGCATGATTTTGAGAGTCAGTATAATTTTGGTTTGCCACCGAAGAGTTGTTTGCTGCTAGGTTTAGTTCGGGTCCCCCAAGCTGTGGCGAGGCGACCCAGCCGTAATTGCATTTTGCCTTTCAGCACTCTTAGCCTTGTTTAGAGAACGTCTAAACATGGTTGTGCTATCAGACATACTCATTTGAATGTTTTTACATGTTCATCATTCTTTGGATTTGTTCATTACTCAAAACTTCCTTTCTAACAAGGTTCTCTCCCGATCTCCAAAAGAATCCAAGTAATGTACGCGGCTGAGGGAATGGTCAAGGCGGAGGGGGAAATGGTGGTGACGGCATGGGATGGTGGCGGCGGCTGGGGTATGGTGCATGGTGGTGGCTAGGGAGAAAGAGAAAGGAATCAGGATTAGGGTTGTGAAATTTACGAAATGAATTTTTTACCCTTAGTGAATTAACACACGTGAGCTTCAAATAAGGGCGCAGCTGTTTTTCTAATTCATTGACATAAAAAAAACTTATAACATAGCAATAGAAAAGACTTTCCCATGTTAATTTCACTCTACAACAAATTAGAACACACATTTACTTCTGATACACTTTAAGAAAAAGGGTCTTTAGCGACGGATTTTGAAGTCACTAAAGACCCAAAATTCATTGGTAAAGACTTTTACCGATGAAATTTTCGTCAAAAAAAGTTTGTGGATAAAAATCCAGTCGTTAACACATTAGCGACGGATTTTGGTGATCCGTGGGCAAAAGTATTACTTTTAGTGACGCAATTGAATATTTTTTTCCGACAATAAAGGTATTTTTGGTAACTCATATTGGCAAAAAATTAAAAAGAAAAGACTTTTAGTGACGGATATTCCGTCACTGAAAGTCTTGTAATCCGTCGCTAAAATCTTGTCTCACGACTGTTAACAATGAAAGTTCGTCGCTAATAGTACATTTCTAATCTCTTTGTAGGTCTTTGGAGATAAAAGTTCATCGCTAAAAGTCCGTCAGTGAAAATATAAAAGTTTTTTAATAACTTTTTCACTCTTTTAAAATAAGCTTGTTTGTAGAACTTTTTATTATGTGGATATTTATAGGCCTCAAGCCGAACAATGCTTAATATTTACAAGCTGAGATCGAACTGACATAAAAAAACTGTATCATTTTTTTTTAAAAAAAGTCACGCCATCCTTAAGATGAACTATTTTCTTTAGTGTCATATCAGTACCAGCAAAACATTTTGAAATAGTCAGGGACAGAACTACACTTGTACTGGGGGGCTAATACACCCCGTGAGATTTTGAAAATATATATATATAGTTTTTTTTTCACTCGCGACTCTCTCTTCTCCTCTCACTCTCTCAGTTCCCGTCGACCTCTCACCGTTTCAGACTCTCAGTGTCTCACGGCCATGGCCCACGGCAGTTGGTGCCTCACCAGTCACTTCATAGTCACCGGTCATCGGTCACGGACGGCAGTCGAAGCCCCGAAGGCCCTCACCAACTCGGCAACTTAGGCCAGATCTAGCCTAGATCTACGAGCCGACGGACAAAGAGTGACGAACCTCACCGGTCACGGACGACGCCTGACTCTTGAGCCTCAGTCACTGGTCACGGACGGCGGTCGCCCTCACGGTTTCACCAACTCTGGTCTCCCGTCTCCGGCCAGAGGCCCAGATCTAGCCTAGTCTAAGGTTCGAACTTCAAATTGAAAATTTTAGTCTAAGACTTATGTTTCTTCTCGTTGGATTAGAAATCAACAGAGTACTAAAGGTTTTAACTTGTAAGCTCTAATGTTTGTATTTTGTAACTACAACTTTCAGAACATCAAGGTGATGAACTGACAAAGTAACGACCTCACCTCAACCGGTGACGACGATCTTCTTCGGTCTTCACTCCACGGACGACAAAGAACCCACCGTCGGTGACTTTGCGACAACGACGCCGTTCTGATTTCTAAAAGACTGAGGTCGGTGTTGATTTTGAACAATTTTTTTTCCATTAAGAATTGATTATTTGATTGATAATTTTAGGTTGTTAGTTGTACATTTGAGAAATGAATTATTAATTGATGCTTTATAGTTGTTAATCGTGCATTGAGATTGAGATTGTTGATGGAGGATGAGACTCAATTGGATTTTAGTATGTTTTCTATGTGTTATCGAAAAGTGCACTTTGTTTTTGTGTGCTATTTTATTTATAAAAAAATTTACTGATTTCGATATATTTTTAGCACCCCCTGAGATGAAATTCTGGTTCCGCCACTGGAAATAGTATCCCCTTCGTAGAAAGAAACAATATCCCCATCTGTCTCCTCTCCATGAAACTCTTCAGCTGAGCAAAATCCTTCCTACCTGTATACTACCTTACGAGAAAACTTCCCACTTCAATGCCAGTCAAATTGTCATTTAAAAATCCGGGAACTAAAAACCAGCCTTTGCTTCTATGCATTTGATGCAACCAGCCTTTGCTTTTATTTATTGGATGCAGGTCCCCTTTCTTGCTTGCGAGCTTTCTTGTTTTGCGTCTATTAAAACATAAGCAGTGTTAGTAGATATGATTATACCAGTCTTACTATTATTCAACGGGTCATCGATCCATATAGAACTGGAATATGTGATATCAACCGCAAAGAATGGGAAACACTAAAAGGGACTTCAAAGGCAGAAATGGTTCCTTAAAATACTGTAGAAGCTCAAATTCTATTGACAGAGTTGGAGTTTCGACCTGATACTTATTACCAACTTGAGGTGGAACCATTGGATTCCCATGTACACCACTTCTCTACAAAGTATGACTAAGTAACTGGCTGGAATAGGCTCTTCACAACAGTTACCATTTCAAAAAGGTACCAAAGTTCATGTGCAATTACCACTGCTTCACTACAGTAGCATAGCTGCTATACAATGTCAATCTCAAAAACATACCAGTTTCATAATTGTATTGCACGATTAATAATGTATCAAACCGTATCATAAGGCATTTATAACGTACCACATGATACTGAAAACTATGCTTGTGGTACCTGTTTTCGGCCATAGCTGCGTTCGAAGGAGAATCTGAAGACAATGACAGACGATTTGGAATCTGAAGGGGAGGGTGCACTATAAGAAAAAAAAGCTTTTAGCGACGGGAAAATCCGTCGCTAAATTTTTAGTGACGGATTTACCGTCGCTAAAAGTCTCTCGTATAAAAGCTCGTTACTAATAGTTTGGCGACTGAATTTTTAAATCCGTCGTGTAATATTTAACTTTTTGTAACGGATTTATTTATTAATTAGCGACGTCCGTTGCTAATTATATTTTAAGTATTTTAATTTATTTTCTGTTTTGTTAAATTAGCGATGGAATAAATGTTTTAATGACGGAATATATTTAGCGACAGAATATTCTGTCTCTAAAAAGCTGATAGCAGGAACACTTTTAGCGACATAATTAATCCGTCGCCAAAAGTCATAATTTTTTTTAATCCTGCTCCCTGATCATCCTCAACACCACCGTAGCAATGCCCTGGATCTCCTCGTCGTCCAACGGATGCCGAGGAGCCGGTGTCTGTGGAGGGGCAGCGGGGGATGAGGACGCTCCTATCACAACACGAGCAGTCGTGCTAGGCAGGCCGCGTATGCGGCCTTTCGGCCGATTGACGACCTCCGGCGTATCCAGTCATCGTTTCAATGCCCCAGTACTCGCACTGTACTAGTGGATGCTGATGGCTGTTCGGACTGCTGCTCGGACCCCTAAGCTGTTCACACGAGGCCTGCAACAACAATGATTTAAAGATATGTTAAGGCATTAATTAATGCAACAAACATTGAGGATAGAAAGACAAAAAATTAAAAACTTAAACAAATTGACTCACATCGATCCGCTAGGTAATATCTAAAATATAGTCACCCACCCGGTGCGCCTCGTCCTTGTCCTTCTTCTGCACGTGCGTCTGACTATACGTCAGAGCTACGACCTCATTCTCCTCTAGATCTGGGTGCTCGACCGCATTCATGTGTCCGACATTGTCGTGTGGCACCGACACCCCGTGTGCGTCGGATCTCTGTTTTGTCTGTTCTCTGCCCCGCTTTTACTCTTGGCGTCCCAGTCTGGATCTGCAGCCCACCGATCTATCATCTCCCCCCATACAGTCAGAGATATCCAATGTGGGGGATATCTCGTCATCTCCATCATCGGGGCACCCTCGGGCAGCATCTTCTTCGCCCGGTCCCATGCGTCGTGGAGCCATCGGCGGTAATTCTTGTCGATGTAAGCAAAGAAAGCCTGCTGCCCCAGTGCCTGCTAATCAAGTGAGTCAAACGTGAATCTCTCCTGAAGGCATTCAATAACACAAATTAACTATAGAAAACAAACTCTAATTAAACAAAAACTATCATAGAAAAAAAAATACTTCACCGTACCAGCCACTCTTCACATAGGGACTCCCTTGAGCGGCATCCTAGTCCTTCCAGTACAGGCGTGGCTCGAAAAATCGACCCTTCACAAGAACGCCGATCTTCGTCCTTGCTTGATTCTCCAGGATATTGCCAAAGAAGTAAATAAATAAATTAATACAGTTCAAATATAAATTAACACCCCAAAATTTTAAATATAAGGCATGATGTGATTTTTTCTACTTACAAGCCCTATTGGGTGAGCGTAACTCTCTATTTACGCTGGGGTCGATGCGTACCCTGCGTGTTGGACCACGGCCTCGTCGAGATCCTACAAAACACAAACATTAATACAGTTCAAATATACTTTAAATCAAAGGCTAGCGAAAATGTACTAAACACCGTTATCAACTATACCTAAGGTAGAACCCACGGAAGAAGGAGAATCAACGCGAGTGTGGGATGAATCTGCGTTGGGCTGGGGCGACGACTGGGGCTGGGGTTGGAGCTGGGGCCCCATCTGCTGTACGCGAGCACTCTGTGCCTCGTCATAGTGCACAATGACGAGGTGGGACCCACCGGGGAGGAAGAAGCTCGGCGTCCAATACGTGTCCTAATTAACCTAAATTCAATGTTGCGTTAACCTAATTAACCTAAATTCAATGCATAGTCAACAATCTTAATTCCGACACCTCATACAGGGTGTCAATATGGTGTCCGATACGTGTCTGACACCTCTAGACACGTGTCCGACGCGTACGGCACCTACGGACACGTGTCTGACACCTCCAGACAGTGTCCGACGCCTTCAGACACGTGTACGACACTCACCGACATGCACCTCCGGACAAATCGGCATACGTTGAATTATTTTTTAAATGTCGGACACCTTCAATCAAATGTGGTGTCCATATCTGCGCTAACTAACAGGTATCTCAATCCAATTGGGTCCCATCTTTAGTCAACAATCTCAATTCTCAATTCTCAAATGCTCATTGTAATAAAAATTAATAAAAATCACACATTCAATCCAATTGGGTCCCATCCTCCGTCAATAATCTCAATATCTCAAATACTCAATGCACAATTAACAATCTAAAACATCAATTAATAATCTCAATTACTTCAAATGCACAACTAATAACCTAAAATCATCAATTAACTACCTAAAATCATCGATAAATAATCACAATTCTCAAATACACAATTAACAACTTAAAATTATCAAACATTGATCAATGTTCAAGTAGGAAAAAATTGTTCAAAATGCACATATCCGATGCGCTTGAATTATTTCAATTTAAGGTTCGATTGTATTAGGGCATTCAATTTAGGGTTCAATTAGTTTAATTTAGGGTTCAGTTCAATTAGGGCATTCAATTTAGGGTTTAATTAGAGTTCACTTACTTCAATTTAGGGTTCAATTAGGGGGTTCTATTAATTCAATTTAGGGTTCAGTTGATTTGGAGCATTCAATTTAGGGTTCAATTAGTTCAATTTAAGGTTTGATTGGATTAGGGCATTCAATTTAGAGTTCAACTAGGGGTTCAATTAGTTTAATTTAGGCTTGTTTTAGTGTAACTGCTACCATTGTTACAACCGCCAGCAATAATGCTAAATGCATTTAATGTAATCTTTTCTAACAATTTTAACAAATAATTCTTTACGGTACATTTTAAACATTACAAAATAAAAGTTATTAAAAAAAATTTGACAACCTTTTTATTGTTGTTATATGAAAGTTATAATTATCTTTGCCAAAATAAAAAAATGGAGACTGCGACTCGATTTGGCTCCAAGGTTGCACAAGTGTCACGACTCACGAGCAACTTTGCTAAACCTCGAATATATAGAGCATTACTGGTCATTTAGACCGTACATAACTTGGACCTGGGGAATCTCATCATGTGACAAAATCCCAGACGACCCCATGAATAATTTGGGTATGAATAGAGGAAAATTTTTGTAGATCATTTTCATCATAAATGTTAACCTTTTAACTGAGGATAGAAAGAGTATTGATACTTCACTGTGAATAGAAATCGATCGGAAGTTCTCCCTTATGCTCAACATGAATACCCTTATTAATCATTGAGTAATAACAAAAAATAACTTATCTCATTCGAGAAAAGGTCTGCCACAACAAAGATACATATGACTTTCTTATTGGTCGTAGCTTTGGATTGATCCAAGTACAATAATCACTCCATTATTATTCTAGGCTAGATTAAGCTAATGTAGAACAATTCTTCATTACAGATACATGGAAACAACACTTGCAAACACAATCTACAAGAGAGAGCTATGGTGACTTCAACTAAGTTGCATTATCTAGATCTAAGACCATGCGAATGGCTCGAACCAAAAGTAAGATAATGAGATAAACAGTTTTACTGCACACCTGCACTCAACAAAACTGATACAAGCTGTTTTGCTAGCTAGGATGGTTGCCCAAATGTACATATAAAGCTGTGCAGCTAAGATGATTGTTCCAAACTCTCTTGCTAAATTAATACATTTTTGTCATTAGAACATGCTTTAGCGACAATATTTCGCTCTTAAGTCTGCTACTGCCAGGATGGGCTATACATGTATATGTAGCACTTTTGATAGTGGGATATAGAGGAGGTCAGATACTAATTAACAACAAATTCAGATTATACATGGTAGAGAAGACAAATTCGAATGTTTTGTATATGTACATTGAAATTCAGAAGAGTTTATACAAGCATAAGTGTGATTATGGCCAAGTACTTGATAATCAACTTTGAAAAATAAACAACAAGATTAATTTAGGACAATTGACATACAGATCTTGAGGTGGATACGACGATAGCAGCGTTGGTGGTGCGACGGTAGTGGTGGGCTTTGTGGCGTGGCGACAGTGGAGGGCTTTGTGGCACGGCGGCAGTGGAAGGCTTAGTGGCGCGGCGTTGGGTGGGGGACGGGGGTGTCGCCGGAGGTGGGTCATAATAGAGAGGGGTCGCTGGAGGTGAGAACGGTGGTGGGTGGGTGAGAGAAGAATTTCAGAGAGAAAGAAATCAGATATGATTTTAAATCGAGGATCTTTAGAGACGGAATAACACCGTAGCTAAAAATCCGTCGGTGAAGGTCTTATTATAAATACTTTTACCGACGGAATTTTTAGCAGCGGTTTTATTCTGTCTCTTAAATAATTTAAAAAAACCCTCAAAAAATACTAATTTTTTAAAAAATATTTAGCGGCGGTAATTCCGTCACTAAAAGTTCGCCGTTAAAAGTCCGTATGTAAATACTTTTACCGACGGTGGCGTCCGTCTGTAATAGTATTAAATTAAACAACGGACTTTTAATGACTTCTGTCACTTAAAGACCTTTTTAGCGACGGAATACCTTAAGTTGTTAAAATTCGTCGCAAAATACATATTTTCTTGTGGTGGTGGTAAGAAAGGAGAAATGATTGTTAAATGCTATATGGTGGAACTTTGGTCCAGCTAGAAGTAAGTAATCAAGAAGGAACAATTATAGATAATACCAATTATCTATACTACGGCTGGACATCAAAATGGACTTTTTCTTTGTTTCTCATGTGTCATGTGCACTATGCTTGTGTTTCTGTACTTCGTTTGCTATGCTACACTCTCTTTCGTGCATGAATCGATTGGAAGTCTAATGTTCATGCATATAGCAATGGAGATTCCTTAGGCAACACTATAGATTGCAAAATATCCATAAGATACGAAAAAGATGTTGCCAAGTATAGTAAATTTAAACAATAAGGCCTCATGTAAATGCAACATAGAGATGCGCACATGCGTTTGTGAAAAAGTAATTGGACACGAGATTCACCGGGCAACATCTACAGATTGCAAAAAATCTATGAAGGAATAAAAAGGTCTTTCAGAATTGAGTAGATCCAGTAGAAATGTTCATGTTATACCAAACTGAATCCATCAAATTCCTTCCAAAATCATAAAGAACCCAGAATTTTCGAATAGACCAAAAATCTACTCTAGCTAGATTTTGATAAAATACTGAAAAGTCCAAAAGAAAGTATCACAAAAAATAAAGCACAGCAACAAATGAAAATGGTAGAAGGAAATAACATGCCAATCAAAACTGAAGGATGGTGAGGTTCGCTATACAACATTATTGACTAGTAAAAATCCATCAAGAAATTAACCAATTTTAGAAATTTTGGTAAATGTGAACAGGTACTTTTATTACAAATGAAATACTCTAAATTCCTGCCAACTATCATATTGTCAAGAATTTGAAACTCTGAATAAAAGAAGTACCTTGCTCAATTTCAGTGAATCAAGTGAATACAATGAGAATACGAAAAGTGCTTCCGCACGGGTATGACTTTGACGTCGCTGAGAATCTTCTCCACCTCAGCAAACTTTGTTGCTGCTATTGGCTAGGTTGAGTAAAGTGCTTGATTGTGCACTGAAAACCCTAACTTCCATTGTTGGACGGTGGAGGAAAAAGACGAGGGAGAAAGAGGGGGGTGGGTGGTGGAGGTGAGACAGGCGGAAAGGCGATAACGTTGGGTGGGGGTGAGTGGGGTCGATGCCCGCTGGAGGTGGTGGGAGAGAGAGAGAGAGAGAGAGAGAGAGATAGGTGTGGCGCGTGAAGAGAAGAGACCGGTTAGGGTTTCTTTCAATTAAAACTCTTTGGTGACAAATTATTCCAGTCACTAAAGAAGTCCGTCACTAAAGGGTATTTAAAAAATTACAAATTTACCAAATGTATTTGTCGAAAAAAGTCTGTCCCTAAAATTCAGTTTCAAAATATTTCAAAAGAAAAAAAAGAAAAAAGTATGAAAATCACATTTTAGCGACGGATAATTCTGTCGGTACTCATCCATCGTTAAAGAACTTTACCGATGGAAAGTTCTGTCGGTAAAGGTTTTAGCGACAGATTTTTTTTTACGCACGGACAAATCTGTCGCTAAAAATTACTTTTAGCGAGAAATTTTATTCCGTTGCTAAAGATCTACCGTAAAATAGACTTTTTCTTTTAATGATACGTCCAAAGGAGAAAACGAACATTTAAGTCAATTTGCAAGTCTAAAGACTAATTAATTTCACGTCACACGTACTTCTCCAATCTACACCTTTGCAAGGACATGCAAAAACAAATCAAAAATTAACTTGTTACAAACTAAAATGCTTCAACATAAAGTTCAAGATGTACCACGTTTCATCACCACGTGTCTGTACGTTCCAGTGAGTTGTCCAGTCAGTTGCCCTAACCCACTAAATAAGGTTTTATAGAAGCCCAATTGCTTTGTGCAATTAAGCACGTTAGCATCTAGCCTTGGCAAGAATCTGCCTGTACCCGTGGGTCAAACCGTATCCGGTCAAAAATTACGAGTATGGGTATCTATATTTACTACCCGCAAAAATTCGACCCGTATCTGAACCGACCTATAATTTTCAAGTCAGTCCGGGTCGGTTTTCAGGTTGCCCGACATTACCCGAATTTTCAGGGTATATATATGCCATTCTTGGTGCCAGCCCTAATCCCCTAACCCTTCATTTTCTTTTCTCCCTCAGATCTCTCATCTCTTATGTGCCAGCCCTAATCCCCTAACCTTTCCTTTTCTCTTCTTCTGCAAATCTCTCATCTCTCTCCATTTTTTCTCTGACGTCATCCCCACCCCACCTCAGCCACCACTCGTCTCTCTGTTTCTCTCATCTCACTCCTTTCTCTATCTCAGATACACTCGTATACACTGACTGATGATCATAGTTGCTTCACACATAACTCCACTCCACTCGACGGCGCCACTATCACCCTCACATTCATCTCACTCCCTATCACAGATCCAGCAACCGAAGGTCACGACCACTGCTTCACGAACAACTCCACTCGATGATGCCACCATCCCCTCACTCCGTCACAGATTTGCCTACCAAAGGTCGTCACAGCTCGATTCCGTCCTTCTGCAGCGACTCGGCAGTCCACTATTCATTGTCATCCCATCACCGAAAGTTCTTTTTTATTTCAGATTTCCTTCTTGGTGTAGTCTGTGAGGATTAGTTAAGAATGGACCAGATTAATTATGCGAGACTCCTTCCAATTCCAAGCCTCAAAAGAAATGCAATGGAGTTTTGAGATTAATTTTGCTGGAAATATTTTGTGGTGATTTTTTTGAGTTTTTGAGATTGATATGAAACATGAGTTTTTGGAAGTGTTGTACTTAAAAAAGAAACAGAAGGAAGTGTTGAGATTAATTTTGTTGGAATTAAATCAATTTATTTGGTAGTGATTTTTTGGAGTTTTTGATATTTATTTGGAGTCAAATAATCATTTAAAGCCATGAAATGTGTTGGCAAAATAAGCAAAAGGAATAAAAAGAAAAAAAAATGTCAGTAAGTACTAAGTAGTAAGTAGTAACTGAGAGTATTAAAATCTATATATATATATTTTTAAAAAGGCATGTACCCGCGGGTAATACCTTACCTGGAAGGATAGGGTACGATCCAGAAAATTCTTACCCGCTAAAACCTGGATAAAAATTACCCGACCCAACTGAATTTTACCCGTACCTGACGGGTATACCCGTTTGCTAGATCTAGATCCATAACAATTTAATAAGATTTTTGGTTCATTCTTTCCTCCTTACGTTTGGTCTTCATCACCTTTGTGCAACTTACACTCAGTTGATTTGTGCAACTTACCTCTACACTTGGAATTTAACTTGATTTGTTTTGACAACTTAAACTTTCATAGTATTTCACAATTAAACAACCAATAAAATTTTCAAAAACTTTATTTACCAAATGGTAAATTTGAAAGGGGATATTAATAGACCCGTAATTGACCACCAACCTTAGTGTGCCCAAAAACCTCCCATTTCAACGGGACTAGGATTCTTTTTGACCAATCCGGACTCAGATCTCTCTCTCTCTCTCTCTCTCTCCTCCCCCTTGGTATATAAAAACAATCTCCCCCATCACCTTTCTACCTCAATACTCACCCACCCAACCACCAATGGCTTCCCACAAATTTTACACCTCCACCATGCCCTCCATAGCTTTCTTCCTCCTCACGTCTTCCGTCCTCTCGTCCGCTCTGGACATGTCCATCATCACCTACGACCAGACCCACAACATGGGGGGCGCTGGTGTCCTGCGCGACCGCCCTGAGGCCGAAACCAAGGCCATATACGAGTCGTGGCTTGCCCACCACGGCAAGGCCTACAACGCCCTCGGCGAGAAGGAATGGCGGTTCGAGATTTTTAAGGACAATCTGAGGTTCATCGACGAGCACAACGCGGTCGGGAACCGGACTTACAAGGTGGGTCTGAACCGGTTTGCAGATCTGACCAACGAGGAGTACCGGTCCAGGTTCTTGGGACGCGGGATCGAGAAGAGGGCGAGGCGGGTCAGCGAGCGGTACGCGGTTAGAGGCAGCGAGGAGCTGCCGGAGCGAGTCGACTGGAGGGAGAAGGGGGCTGTGGCGCCTGTGAAAGATCAAGGGCAGTGTGGTAAGGCTATTTTCAAAATGGTTATAAGGTTATTTACTTACGTAATCTGTGATATTTTTTCTAGGGTTTGTTCTTTTTTTTAGGGTTAGGTTTTGTCTTGTGAGCGTGGGACCCGAAATGGGTAGTGGGCGGGTCTGTTTGAGGTTATTTTGGACCCAGTAGGGACGGGTATGTTGGATTGAAGGAACTAAAATAATTGTCAGTAGTTTTTCTAAAAAACTAGATTTTTGATTGGTGAATTTTGGGATTAGGGTTTGTCTGCTACTGTTTCGGGAAATTCATTACAGTTTTGAAATTGGAATTTGTATATCGTGGAAGAAATGAAAAATAATAATTATGATGTGGGCTTTCAATGTTGATTCTGAATATTTTGTCAACATTCTGATATATTAATTGTTGGTATTTGATCTTTAAACGATGAGTTTTTGGTAACGGAAGAATTTTAATCCAGAGAGGCATTGAAAAGAAATCTTTTGGCGTCTTGGGAGAAATACTCTAATTTGCACCCGAGTCCTGACCGTATAATTTGGCATCTAGAACAGAATAGGATCATGTCAGGTTAGGTAGAGAAACAGATGGAGCATTCAATCTGCTAATTTAACTAGTTTTTACGCCATTCAGGCGAAATGCTCACCGCCAACCTTTAATGTAGAGTATGCATTGAACTTGGTTTAGGGGCTGGGATGAGCAATGGGCAAAGGTGAAGGGGACTTACTTTTGGAGTAATAGTTCTACCCCTCCATTTCAATTCCACAAGCCTTTTAATCATGAAAGTATAAAGGAAAACGAAATTGAGTTTTTGATTGTTAACATAAGCTGAGAGAGTTTTGGTTTACAGTTCAGCCGGAACAATATGGTTCGCCTGGTTCTTGGTACATCAGTTGCGTTTATATCAAAGATCGGATCAGGATGGGCTAGCCTTCTATTTAGCTTTAGTGCCTATATTGCCTTCGAATAGCATGTCGTGATATATATTAACTGACTTTCGATGTTACCATTTGATTCACTTCGAATTAAGGGAGTTGCTGGGCGTTCTCTACGATTGGTGCCGTTGAAGGGATAAATAAGATTGTTACAGGCGACTTAATCTCGCTATCAGAGCAGGAGCTGGTGGATTGCGACAGATCAACAAACCAGGGATGCAATGGCGGTCTGATGGATTACGCTTTTGAATTCATCATCAACAATGGTGGCATTGACACTGAGGAGGATTACCCTTACCGAGCTGTTGATGGCACATGTGACAGTAATCGGGTATGTGACAAAGTCTTTAACCAAAACATCTCTTCTTCTCCCTTAATGTTTTGTGTCTAAAAATTGATGCATCACTTGTACAGCATTTGTTAATTGCATATGATTGTTAATATTTTTCCTTAAATTTTACTTGTTCAGAAAAACGCCCGTGTTGTTTCCATTGATGGTTATGAAGACGTTCCACAAAATGACGAGAAAGCGCTGCAGAAGGCTGTGGCAAATCAACTGGTCAGTGTTGCAATTGAGGCTGGGGGCAGGGCTTTTCAACTCTACCAATCGGTACGATTCTCTCGATTCCTTTGTTGTTGCTGGTTGACAAGTGATGTCTCTGTATGTGGCACAAATTGAAGTCTACCTGGCTTTACTAGTTAGTCACCTTTGATGTGAAAGAGAGTGACATATCAGGTTCATCTGCACGGTTGCATTGATGGGAGAATACTGGCGCCTGATCACTTGTTTTCTCTGAATCTTTCAGGGTGTTTTTACTGGACTCTGCGGGACAGACCTAGACCATGGTGTCGTGGCTGTCGGGTATGGTACAGAAGACGGTGTAGACTACTGGATTGTGAGGAACTCATGGGGTCCCGATTGGGGCGAGAACGGGTATATCAAGCTGGAGCGCAACGTGGCCAATATCAACACTGGCAAGTGCGGTATAGCGGTTGAGCCCTCGTACCCTACCAAGACTGGCCAGAATCCTCCTAAACCTGGACCGTCGCCCCCAAATCCGGTGAAGCCACCCACAGTTTGCGACGATAACTACACTTGCCCCGAGGGAAGCACATGCTGCTGCGCCTACCACTATGGTGACTACTGCTTTGGTTGGGGATGCTGTCCTCTTGAGTCTGCTACCTGCTGCGCCGATCATTCTAGCTGTTGCCCCCGCGATTATCCAGTTTGTGACCTCAATGCTGGCACTTGCCTAATGGTAATCTAATTGTTTTCAGTAGGTTCACTAAATTTCCAGAATTTCTACTTCTCGCTTGCTGATATCAACTTGTCATATATATATGTCTATGTATATGTATAACAGAGCAAAGACAACCCAATGGGAGTACAAGCGTTGAAGCGAGGTCCAGCTAGACAGCAAGGGAGTCATCGACGACAGATTGGGTTGATGTCAAATAGAATGAAGAAGATAGAGAGTTGACGTTAATGCAGACCTTCCTCCATGAACGGATGCATTCTATTGTTTCAAGTTACATTTACAGTAAATAGCTTTTTTATTATCTCCCCCTACAACTGCGGATAGAACCTTGTCTTTCAATCCAGCAGTCAAGGAATTCAATTGGAGACGCTTGTAATGAACAAATTTGTATATGGGTTTCTTTTAGGATTGTAAAACTACTTAATTTAGCAAAGAAAATGCTTTCAGAAGCAAATTTGTGTTGTTATTGGTCCTGAGTGGTTGTGTGGTGAAGATTGTTAAAATCATAGAGCACCGCGATGGCTCAAAATGCCCCAAACCATGACCGGAGCAATGTGGTAACACTTCGTATGACTTACTTTCTACACAAGCAGATTGTTACATGCAGGAAAAAGGTAGTGAAACTTAGGATGGAACCCTCGTTTTGACTCTCGCTTTATCCGTCTGTCTTATTAGCTCATTTTTAGATATCTAGTTTTCACTCTCTCCCGAAATATCTTTTGTGACGAATTCATTTTAGAAATCACCCAAACCGGTACTAAAAGATACTATTCTCAATCTGATCACCTATACGCCGAATGGATCACCTGTTATCTTATCGAAGCTCCATACTTGACCTGCATCTGCAAATCAAATTATCAGTTAGCGATGCTTGTCCAAAAAGTAGATTTAGCGGTAGTAAACACAACACACTCTTATCTTGTAGCTATAATTGGGAGACATGGTCTTTTATTGATAAATCACTAAAATAAGTTCTTTGAAAAGAACTAATATGGACCAACAACCCTCACAAGAGGAATGAACTGAGATATAGCAAGAGAGCAAAAACGTCTACATCCTTAGGTCCTGATTTTCTAACATATTTGTTAGAAAATGAGCCCCTTACATACAGTAAAACTAGCAAAAACGTCTACATCCTTTGGTCCTGATTTTCTAACATATTTGTTAGAAAATGAGCCCCTTACATACAGTAAAACTATGTCAAAGTCTTGAAGCTCTACATTGAAAAAAGCATTTAATACTGAAATTGAATCTATCATGCAAAATTATACTTGAGAACTGGTGGATCTTCCTCCTAAAATAAACCCTTAGGATATAAATGGATTTTCAAGATAAAGATGAAAGCTGATGGACCAATCGAAAAATATAAGGTCAGGTTGGTTGTCAAGGGATACAAACAAAAGGAAGGCCTTGATTATTTCGACACATATTCACCAGTTACTAGAATAACATCCATTCTAGTATAAATAACTATTGTAACTATTAATAATCTTGAGATACACCAAATGAATGTGAAAATTATCTTCTTAAATGGAGATCTAAATGAAGAGATCTATATGATCTATATGAAGCAACCCGAGGGGTTTTAGCTCCTGATCAAAAGAGGAAGGTGCACAAGCTTATTAAGTCACTTTATTGATTAAAAGTTTGATTAAAATAAGTCAAATTCATAACTATGATAATAGACCCGTGAAGACACTACTAGATTATATCTAATAAGGAATACTGATGAAAGAATATCTCAATTAGAGTATTCAACGCATAACTAGGAGCCTAATGTTTATCATGAATCACACGAAACCCGATATATCATATGCTGTCAGGAAACTGAGTAGATATACTAGCAATCCGAAAAAAATTCACTGGATAGCTATTATAAGATTTTTAAGATACTTAAAATATATCTTAATTTTTGGATTGCATTACATGAGATATCTAGCTGTACTAGAAGAATACAGTGATGCTAAGTGGAAATCAGATTCTAATTAAATAATGTCCACGAGTGGATATGTGTTTAGGTTAGAAGGAGCAACTATTTCTTAGAAATCATAAAAACAGACGTGTATTGTCAGATCCACTAGGAAGCTGAATTCTTTGCTTTAGATAGAGTAGGAGAAGAAGCGGAGTGACTTCGTAATTTCTTGGAGGATATTCCAAATCGGAGTAAGCCTGTGCCACCAATTTGCATACATTGTGATAGCCAATCTGCAATTGAAAGAACACAAAATAGTATGTATAATGACAAGTCTAAACACATACGTCACAGACACAATACCGTTAAACAAATACTCTTTAACTTAATTATCTCTATTAACTATGTGAAGTCAAAGGATAATATTGTGGATCCGTCAACAAATGACTAGAGAGAAGGTAATACGTCATCAAGGGGAATGGGTCTTAAGCTATGAACTAAAGAGTTGTCATAATGAAAATCCTATCTTCCTAACTAGTTGACTAGAAATCTGCAGATCTATGTTCAAACAAAAAACTGGTTTATGTAAATCGGTTTGGGGGGGGGGGGGGGGGTGTTTGTTAAAACCCTCATATCCTTTCATATGATGAGATCGAAGACACTGTCACCTATAAAAGTTTAGGTTAAGCCATGCTTGTAATGACTCTTATGTCTTGAAAATTCAAGTAGCGATGCAGCAGAAACCTCTTAATAAAAAGTTACAATGTGAGTAAGAAGTGGGCCCCTTTGGGGTACCTAAATTTTGTAAGGAGGGAAGACCTTGGTCGACCCGAGTTCCACACATGTGTGCTGCGAGTTTATTCTTTTTGGGACAAAAATATTTCAAACACTTTTGAAAAATTTACAATTCTTTTTTCTCTTTCATATTCTTTAGTTTTTCGTGTCTGCGTGAGTATACTAGAAAAGGAGTTTTGCACCGTTTTAGTTTATCGGGTCTGTAAATTTGGAGTGCTCTTACTTCTAGACATTACTGTCGTTGTATCTTGGGAGACTTTCGTTAAGAGACCGTTAGGACCGTTACGGGACGAATAAAGTCTTAGGGACAGTGAATTAAATTCATGCCTCCTTCCTTTCATTTGTTGTTCTGCATTTCTATTGCGAGTTATTAGATATAATTCAGTTTTTGATTTTATTTGCACACCGAGTATTTTTTGTACTTGATTTTCTGTGCAAGTACACAAACATATTTCCAACAAAAGATACTAGAAAATAGTCACCGTAACTCACAATCGACATCAAGAGCGCTAATGAGCACATGAAGAGAGCTAATGAACTCTAGACGTGAAACACAAGTTTTACATGGAACTATAAAGACGATGTTGCAAAAAGCACTTCTTTTATAGGTAGCTTGAATTGTTTAACAAACGTGGTTTCTAACATTTTTTCTAAGGCCCATAAGCGATTAATTTGAGAAATACTTTTTAGTATCATATTATTCTTGTCTCTGGCAATGTTAAACTTATTTTTAACTATAGTTCAAGGTAAGTGAATGCAAACTATATATGGTTAAATATAACTCAATTGGAACTACAGCTTCTTGGTTCAGCATCTTTTTGTTTTTTCAATCCATAGATCGAATACACAAGCTACAAAGTAAATGGGACATGTGAGTTACACGATGTAGCAGTCTCCATTCTGATATCACATAAATTTCATTTCATCACTCATGACGCTCACACACCGAGCCATTATATCACAGCAACTTTATTAAAAATAACGTAAAACTTTTACGGTTAAAGTTCACATAAAATTAACATAGAAGGTTCAAAATTTAATATCTTATGATATGATTTAATCCGTAATTTATACCTTATTCCCGTCGCGGCTGTGATTTCTTTTGTCGGTTGATCAACCACTAAGAGAGAAGGCAGTGGCAAAAATGAGCAGGAAGAGAGTGTTGGTGGTGGGAGGCACAGGCTACCTGGGCCAGCATCTCCTGCAAGCCTTCTCCCATGGAGCTACGCCTCCTGCGCCCTCTGAACATCAATACGATGTAGCATTCACCTACCATTCCAACCCTCCTCCCCAACCGCTGCTCCACGCCGTTCCTGACTCGCTAGCTTTTTCCGTCGATTTGCGGACCGGCCATGGGCTCGACGCCATCTCTCACGCATTCGGCCAGGTTCTCTCCACTTACTCCATTTTCATGGTACAACCGGCAATTCGCACGGTACAATCATGAAAATTTGGTGATTGCTCACATTTGGACTGTTCCCTCATTCCTTTTCTCAATTAGTGGGTTTGGGTGTACATCTTTTTACAAACTTGTGTTGTACTCTTCCGAATCGCTCCTTTGGACTCCTGGTACAGTCATCAGTGTGCTTGGTACAATCGTGATGACGTTTGCCGGTTGCACACATTTGGCTTTAGTTCGTTTACACTTGTTCCACCTTGTGATATGGGTATTGGATATGCCTATTGGTTCTCCGGATTTTGGTTACCGCACTTATGGTAAAGTCATCAAATGCAAATGGTACAATCATGATTTCTTGCTAATTTGCACCCATTTGGACTTACAGAGGTTCTTTTTCACTCATTCCATTTTTTCTTAATGGGTTTTGGGAGTACGAATCTACAAGCTTGTGTTGAATTCTTCAAACAGCTACTGTTATCTTGCTTTGGATGGTGCATTTTTCCCTTTCTGAAAAGAAGTCCTCTATTATGCTTTTCAACACCACACTTTGTCTCTATAAACTAGTTTAGCAACAAATATTGATCTTTTAAAGAAAAAAGTAGGGCATGGACAAGCATAGAGGTGGCGATAGATGTTTCTCAATGTTATGTTTTATGGGGATGGTAAAAGATGCATTTTCCTTAACGGAGAACCTATTATTAACACCTCGGAAGTTTGCTAATGGTACTCCTAGTAAATTCACTTATGCAAGTAGTACACTTGTCTATGTTGTGCCTTATTTTGGGTGTTATGCACATTGGAGTGCCAATAGGAATGTTTATAAACGCTGCAATGTTTGCTAATCGCATTCCTAGTACAACTGTCTAGGAATGTGGTGCAATTGTGTGCGGTTAATACTCTTGCCTTAATAATCGTATGTGTTACTGGCAATAGGAACTTGTGTATTTGCCTCGTGGAAATCTATGAGTTTGTGATATGTGATGGGTAAACCAGACTAGTTTTGATTTCTACTATTAAAAATACAATATCACCAAAATTTGTGTTCAGCTGTTAGTATGTAGTAAAAATCCAAAATTACCTCATGAATTTTATTACTTTGGTGAAATAACAGGGCTATGGCAATACTTTTGGGGTGTTATTTGTACAACCTTTTGATTTGTTATTGCAGCAGCTATATATGTAACTTAATATATTTAATCAAGGAAATTAGTCATCAAACATATTTATGATGTGCTGATATTGAGATTCCTTGCACCGTGGTTGCTGTTTTCGTATGATTGGTGATAAAATTCTGGGGAGCTGTTAATTGAGACAATTGTCATGATTTTGCATAATTAGACCTGCTTTGAGCTGTTATCCACACTGTAACTAAGATAAATAGTTGCACTGACCAGTGAATGAGAGCACTCCAAGGTCAAAGTGTCATGGTAAATGCTTAAGTTATCCATCAAATCACTGATTAGAAAGCCAATTTTAATTACAGCCTCATGTTGTGATCAATTGCGCTGCACTTTCCATACCTCGTGCATGTGAGATGGATCCTACAGCTGCCCTGTCTATCAATGTGCCTTCTGCTCTTGTAAAATGGCTGTCAAGCTTTAGCGAGAGTACTACACTTCTGATTCATCTATCTACTGATCAAGGTTATGCACACTTAACCTGTAATAGTAATTTCTACATGCCACATTTACCCAAACTGTATGTTCTTTATTGAGATCTAGCTGGACGACTCTTTATGCCTTCTTCTGTAGAAAGACTTCTGCACCACCGGAAATAGCAAGTTTCAAAATCACTTTTGTGTTTTAAAAGCACACTATATATATTACTTTTAAGTCTTTTTTATTCCATTGTGTAACTTCTCTGGTTCAAGCTCCAAATTTGAGAAAGCGAACCTATTTTGATATTACTATATGCTAACTTATCTAACTTGTAGAAGCAGCCAGATCATATCAGATATCTTACCTAGGTAAATGGAGATGCAATTGGATCTGGGTCCTGAGTCCTTTCTACACAGTAAATTACCATAATAGGAAGTATAACTGTACGAGTAAAACCTTTGCTGGATAGTGAAATGATAAAAGCTATATCAATAACTATCAAATTTGTCTTGCTTTTACATTGGCATCACCTTTTTGGTCTTTTACCGGACACAGCCAGATCTTGCTATTTTTCTCTGTTCAAATTCTTTTAGATTTCTTGTCGTAGATTCATTAACATCGATGTAAATGCCATTTCAGTTTATGAGGGGACAAAGTCTTTCTACAAAGAAGACGATGAGACTCTTGCTGTGAATGTTTATGGGAAGACTAAGGTGGCAGCAGAACAATTTATATCTGTAAACTACCCCAACTTTACAATTTTGAGAAGCAGTATCATCTTTGGACCACAAACTGTCTCACCTGTCCCAAAGTCACTCCCAATTCAGGTGCATATGCCCAGGGCTGATCTGGCTCTTACTTCCTTAAGTTCATTCATCCTGAAATCGGGAGTGTAAAATAATTTGCAATTTTACACTTGAGTGAATGCACTAGATGAGAAAGATAAGCTAGAGGAAAGAAAATCCAGAGAGATCTGCTTGATAAAGTTGTGTCTTGATTAAATTGTGGAAGGCAGTGTTAGCACTTCCATTGATATGTACAATGAGCTAATATTCTGAACTTTTACATCAGTCATTATCTCGAAATTTGAATTGCATATCAGATGAAGTGAACCTTCTATGTAAATTTTTAAATGAGTAGAACTGATTATCACTGAGCATTCTTATTTCCAGTGAGGACATTTATCTTCTTATTCTGGTACCCTCAAGGGCTTAATTCCCACCACCCCACCACCATCCAGCAGAATTAATTTCTGTCTGCCTTTTCTATTTTAGAATCATTTCTGTGAGGTCTTTCTCTTCTTTTACTGAGCACAATAAGGAACTATTTTCCAACTTTACGGTGTTTCAGTTAAAAGCACGGGTGTATTTCTATGTTGTAAAGCTTTCATTGCTCAAGTTGAGGTATCTTGGTTGTGATATTTGTGTTCAGCATGGGAAGATATAGTTGTTCTTCAGCTATGCTAGCTGAAAGTTGATAATAAACCTGATTAGTTCCTCTTGTGAAGATGACACGCATAAATTATGTGATCACCAGCCTGATCAATCTTCAAAGTACTTCGCTAAACAAAATAAATGTAACGATAAACATGCAGTGTATGTATCTGCTACCTGGTTGTTCATTTTGGCCGACTTTCTAACTGAAGCTCAACTAGAAAATCCATTGCTTTTTTCTCTTGAAGTTTGGTTGCTGTGATGATAAAACGCAACACTTAAGCCATACTATTAGCAGCTTGATCAGTCCTGAAGCTAATATACTCAAAATTTCAGTATATACGACAATACATTTTTTAGTGCAGAAAACTATGAACAAAATGCTTACATAAAAAATCGAATGAGGAAATGCCTTTGCAAGAATGCGGATTTTCATGCTTTAAAAAGCAAAGGAGTTAATTTTTATGTTGATTGGAGTTTCTAAAAATTTTTCTTTTATTCGGATGTTGGCTTTCTGGATGTCTAATTGTTTGGGCCAATGCTCTGTGTGTGTAAATTGAATCTCCATATTTTCCTTCATTATAATGCAGTGGGTAAAATGTTGACCCAAATTCTCCTTTTGAGAATTCAGGTCTTCCTTAAGGTGATATACCAATGAAGATGAATCAGACCTATTTTCAATTGCTTCCCAGTGTACTCTTTAAGCAAATATGATGCTTGTTTGCTGGGTTTGTAACTACTGATCAATTCCTTAATGATGCAGTGGATTGATAGCGTCCTCGCCAAAGGAAACAAAGTGGATTTCTTTCATGATGAGTTTCGTTGTCCTGTATACGTCAAGGATGTTGTGAATATCATTTGGAGATTGACTAACAGCTGGATCTCAGGTTTGGTGTTCCTTTATTTGTACTTATATATCTGACATCAATATCTGACATATATCAGGGAGGGAGGGAGTCTACAACCCATAAAGCAATGGTGTGAGCTTTCAGATGCCGATGGAGTCTACTTCTTGACTCTGTTGAAGTACATATTGGCATTCTATACCTTAGACAGATCTTAGGGAGGGAGAGGGGGAGCGATTGAGGGAGGGAGGATTAGATAGGATAAAATATACAGTCCATAAAGGTTTTTATCCTTTCCAGACATGGATGGGAATCAACTTCAGGTGTCCTTGCAGCATATTTATCCGGTATATTATGCAGTCTCCTTCAAACTTTTTGGCTACAAAAGAGAAAATTAGAAACCTGAGATGGTAGGAAGTTTAACTGTTGAGGTGATGCTCTTGATGAAAGTCTTTAATACCAGTTGAGCCACGTATAGCCTGAGGATACCATCTGCTTCCCATTTCACGTGGTAGATCCACTTGCTTTCCATAACGAATAAGAGACCACGTGTCTTTTTCCTCATTTACTGTTGAGGGCATTGAGTTGACATTGGCCTGAGTGAAGCTTGTTGGTTCTGGTAATGTGTCAATATATGGCAGTGGGTGAAGATACGTATGTGAAGACAACAGTACTTTTCTGTCTCCACTGTCATCTGGGAACTTGCATGGGATGAGTCCATGTCAGGTGAATAGAAAAACTAGGACAATGAGAAATGACGAAATTTGAACCGCAAGATGGATGCCACTGGGTCATGAACGGATTTAGTTGTACATTGCCCGTAGTAGGATTTGAATTGGTGATGACTTCTGATGTGAACTAGGAGCTACCATTTGTTGGGCTGGAGGAAGTTCTGAGCTACGGAATTGTGTGTGAGAAGATTGAGGAGAAATTGTGCTATGTAATTAAGGGAATTTGAGTAAGATGGGAAAAGTTGTTGATGAAGAAATAAGCTGGGAACAGACACCATATGGGTAGAGGCTGTTCTTTTCCTGTAATGTAGATGGCTAGAGATGATTGTGTTATCTGGGGAGGGTTGACACGCAGCCTTACTTCCACTTCGGTGGACAGGATGTTTCTGTGAAATCATCCAACTCAGAACCAATAGCAATAAGGAGAGATGTCCATAAGGCTTACATGTTTACTTGTTAGTCGTATTTTTTGAGATGTGGATATATGTCAACATGCCGCCTCTCGTGTGGTTAGACCTATTTTGAGTGGGTATAACACGTGGATGAATTAAACTGGGTGGCAGTAGATTTAATTTTGAAATATCTGCTGGGCTTGGATAGTCCTGCTTTGATACCATGTGAAACCATCCAACTTGCAATCAATTGGCAACGAGGAGAGAGGCCCACAAGGCTTATATGTTGAATTGTTAATTGTACTTTTCCTAACGTGGATTTGTATCTCAACAGTTCCATGTTTTGAATGTGAAATTATGTTTTCAGTAAACCTTGCTTCCTTGGTAATATACATGCTGTTTGTTGGAACTCAGATGGCCAGTCCCTGTCTGATCAACTCCATCCCTATAGCACACATGCTTTGAACTCCTTTTATTGGCTAATATAGGCTATGAGAGGTTCGTAAAGGCACCCAAAAACTCGTACCAGTTTTACGATTTTAATTAATTAATAATGGTATAGTCATTTCTTGGTCGCGTGGACCCACCCAAAAAGTAACGTCAATTTTTTTATTTTACCAAAAGGATTCTAAAAGCTATATATGCTACTGATAAATCTTTACATCAATTGCGGTAATCATATATTAAAATAAAATAAACATGAATTAATTGTTACATTATTTTTATAGTTTCAGTCTCAATTGTAACATCATTTTTTTCCTCTTCTAAATTTAATTTGTTATTTTCGTTTTCTAAAAATATGAATTTTTATATTCATATCAGAGAGTGATTTTAAGGATACAATAGTTAAAATGAAGTCCTAATAAGTAAGTTAATTATTTAGTTAGAATTTTAGAATGTTTAGAATTAGTTTTTAAATTATATAAGACTTACTGATATATAAATTAACTTATCAAGAAATAAGTATCTCATCCAAGATAATAATTGAGACCTTTAAAGACACTTATAATGTTTGTAGTCTTATTTCACATTGAAAATATAAGGCGATGACGTGTCAAGCAAAGAAGCTATCTTGCTTCACTTATTATATATTATTATATAGATATTGTATAAATATAGATTTGAGTAAGATGGAAAAGTTGTTGATAAAGAAATAAGCTGGGAACAGACACCATATGGGTGGAGACTGCACTTTTCCGGTAAAATAGATGGATAGAGATGATTGCGTAATCTAGGAAGGGTTGACACGCAGCCTTTCCACGCCCACAAAGCTTACATGTTTACTTGTTAGATATATTTTTCGAGATGTGGATGTATGTCAACATGCCTCCTCTTGTGTGGGTGGCTAGGTAGCACGGACACCGACACCAACGGGGATACCGGACATCGCAATTTCCAAAAAATCAGATTTTGGACATCGCAGGACACCGCTATTTTTTTAATATATTTTTATTATATATATTTAATATATATTAAATACATTCTGCAATCTAAAATAACAAATTAATTAAGTCAAAAAAATATTTTTGAAATTAAAGTACCGGACAAAATAACTAAGTAAAAGGACAAAAAAAAGAAGAAAGAAGAAACGAGTCAAACGACTCTTGGGCCTTGGCAGATGGAGACAAAAAAAAAGAAGAAAGGAAAAGGAGACAAGCTTTCAGAATAGAAGGAGACTTTCAGATTTCAGAGAGGGGAAGGGAGACGAAGAAAAAGGAGACGAGGTTGAGGAAGAAGTACCTGTGGGTCAGCGACGGCGTCCGAGGACCTCCGGCCACGGCGATGGCGATAGCTGCTTCGGCATCTGGCGACTGGATCTGTCGGCTTCAGCTTCGGCTTGATGTTGGCGACTGAGCTCCGGTGACAGATCTGGTGACAAATCCGTGTCGATAATGGCTTAGAAGGACACCCGTGCGGATAGAGAGAAGGAAACGACCTTGTGGTAAGAGAAGCAGATGGTCCGACACTGCTCCATGTCGTGTTCGACACTCCTCGGCGAAGTGTCCGACACTGTGTCGGAAATTAAAAATAAAAATAAAAAATTCCGACACCGATTGGCTGTGTCCGACACGTGTCGGGCGGTGTCCGGATGGTGTCGGGGTGTCCGTCCGTTTAGGACACCAAACCTCCACCTAGGAGAGGTGTCCGTGCTTCAGAGGTGGGTGGACCTATATTAAGTGGGCCTAACATGAGGATGAGGTAAACTGGGTAGCAGTTTTAATTTTGAATTGTCTGCTGGGCCTGGATAGGCCCGCTTCGATACCATGTGAAACCATCCGAGTCACAATCAATTGGCAGTAAGGAGAGAGGCCCACAAGACTTATATATTGAATTGTTAATTGTACCTTTCCTGATGTGTACAGTTTCCATGTTTTGAACGTGAAATTATGTTTCAGTAAACCTTGCTTCCCTGGTAATATACATGCAGTTTCTTGGAAATCAGATGGCCAGTCCCTGTTTGATGGACTCTATCCCCATAGCACACGTGCTTTAAACTCCTTTATTGGCTTATATAGGCTACGAGAGGTTCTTAAAGGCACCCAAAAACTCGTCGAGAAGAATACCTGGGGTGAAATGTCGCAGAAAAAATGGTAGGTATAATGCCACACGAGAGAGTGGATTGCATGGGTCTTATGTTTATCAGATAGGCAGTTGCATAGAAAGCAAAATGTCACCGGCACTGACGAGGACTGCTGGAGTCAAAAGTAGGATGCATGCAGAAAGATGCTGATACTCGTTATTGATGAAATTATCCTGAGAGTTTGCTGCAAAGTCGCCCCTCCCTCATATTTAAGTCAGAGAACAATCTGCCCTATAAGAGGCCATTGGTTAGCTTATGGCACATCTTAGCTTTTACCCTTGATTGACGTTGGGGATTTAAATCTCCGGGGGGGGGGGGGGGGGATTATTGTGCTGGTATAGAGGTGGTGGGATAGGCATCAGGGTGAGTGTGTGGTGGTTGAGGAAGTTGATGCCGTCTTTGCTAGTGGAGAAGAGAGAGTAAAGAGTAGGAAAGAGTAAAAGTGAAGAGAAGAAAAAAGGAAGAAAGGGGAAGCTGGTCACCTGCAAAACCTTTCGTCCAAAATAATTAGCTGACGGAGTTCCCATTCATGTTAATAGGCTTTCGAACTTGGAATAAATAGAAGCGCCAGAGTGATCAAGGTGGTGAAGCTGGGGAGCTATATTGGAATGCTAGGGACAAACTTAAGTGGGGATACCTTAGGACCAAGTAGTTACCTTTATTTTTCCTTTTGACTTACCTTTATTTCTCCTTTTGACTAGGAATTACCCTATCTTCTCTTATTGAATCGTTTTACCATTTTCTTGATTATTTGTTTATGTTAATGCTTGAGGTGTTATTGTTCTTACCCAGACAGTAAGCAAATGCAAATGCAAATGCTCTTGAATGTTGGCGGCCCAGACAGGATATCCCGTGTTCAGATGGCCGAGGCTGTGGCATACTATAAAGGTTACAATACCTCATTGATCAAATCAGTGTCGGCATCATCAGTACGTGTATTTTTTATTCGTCTTAAAGTTTTTTTGTCTGAGATATCAATGGATATTATTGTCAAGGCTTTGTGCATTCTGCTATCTTCCCTCTTCTAGAAGTTTTCAAGTTGGATGAGAAGCACAACGTACACGACACATTCATCTCAATGTTTGAATGATACGCTGTGTCGCCCTGTCATCTATACTCTTGTAGCAATATATTACATTCACATAAACCTAGACTGTATGTGTCGCCCGCTGTGCACTCTAATGCATGTTGCATCTTTTCTCCTTAATTGTTTGAAAACTGCAACCTTTACTTTTCAGGTTGACCGTGGCGTCAAGTCCCCGGCTGACATATCCATGGATATCACTAAGCTGATTCAAACCCTGGATTTTTCTCCTACTACATTTGCAGATGGTGTCAGATTGACGCTTGCAACTTGAAGTCACTTCTTGATGAATAAGGGCCTGTTTGTGAGGACTCCTCGACACTCCAAATGTCTTGTAGTAGTAAAAGTCCAATGAATGTGTTCAAAAAAATTTCCCCGAGCATGCCTTCCTTGAATGAACCGCTCTTAAACACTTGTAGATTCCTACATTCTTTTTAATCAGCACTCCCTGTTGGGCAATCGTGGGCACTTACTGTAGCCAAATGCGTTCTGAGCCTCTAGATTTGATTTTATAGCATCTGCTGCTATTTTTGAATGGAAAGGAATAGAAAACGGAACCTTTCCATGAGCCATAGAATGATCACTTCAGTGCATGGTTTGGCACATCTTGGAATTTCCATTGAATACAGAGAGGTGTTGGTTTGGTCTAGTTAGAAGTCAAAATTAGCAGGGACGGAATAAGTCCATTCCGTTCAAAGGACTCTTGAAATGCATCAAATTCCCTTTTATGTGATTTGGAGGGTCAGATGCCTCAAACAGCATCTAGCATGTGCCATGCCTGCCTTATCTTTTGATTGGTATAACCTCATCACCACAGATTTTGTTCCATGTTCTTATTCCTTGATTGCTGTAGGATTTTGAGAAGCATTGCCGAGCTGTGCTAAGCCTAATCACCCCTTGAACTTTATTTTTGTGGAAACATTCACAGAATGCTTATATAAAGACCTAAGGTCACCCATATGTTGGGCTACGCCGTGACTCATGAGGAAGAGTGCGAGTATGAGAGTAGACAAGATGAACCCGTATTTAGTGTTAGTAGTAAGAGCGGAAGAGCCTAGAGAAATCAAGAGCAAGATCGACTATTGCCCACTTTGAATGAAAAGGATAAAAATTATTAGGGAAAATTAGGATTAGAGGGGTTTTGGGGTAAAATATTTGTAGATGGTGGGTTTAGTTTGAGAAATTGTGAAAAAGTGAGGTTACTTTTTGAAATTTCTGAAAAAGGGAATGAGTTAAAAAAAATAATTTTTTTTGAAATCATTGCTTTTTCAATCCCCAAATTACCCCTCCCCCAATCCTGTTTGACCCATAATCAGACACTCCCTTTCCATCTCTTTTCACAATTCATATTCCATATTCCCTCCAAAAATGCTTCCAACCCCACCGAACCCCCCCCCCCCCCCCGCTTCTGGCGGCCATCCCGCCCCCCCCCCACCCATCCATAAGCGGATGACCTTTGGGGTCCTATGTACAACAACGACGCCGATATGTAAATAGATTAGGTGACACAAGTCGATTTGCAGAAACAAAAGTTTGTTTATGCAAAGGTGCTTGTCGGATTTTGTCAATGCCCAAGTCGTTTTATGCAGTACACATGGGGGGCTCAAGTGCTGCTTTTGCTTCGGTGGGACTCTTAAAAAAAGAGGACCTTGCGGGAACTATACTTTCCCTTGGTAAGGGGGTTAGGGTCTTTGATGGATCTGGTTTATCCATTTTATAATGAAAAGTATAGCGTTTTGTCACCTCTCCATTAGGCTGGATTTTATCGGTGCCCAATTACTTGTTTGTTGCAGAGAAACTAATCCAATTTGAAGTCGTTGATGTGTTTACCAATTAATAATCATAGAAGAACATTTCTACACGGTTTAGGTGACATAAGTCGTTTTCTTCAGAAACACAAGTCCGTTTTATGCGAATGTGCTCATCGGATTCTACCGATGCTCAAGTCGTTTTTTGTATAATGCAATACTAACTTTGCCTATGGGAAGAGTTTAAAGTACCTCTTAGTTTTGCCTCGTGTACGACATGGGAGGGCACAATACCACATAGGTTGTGAATTCCATCCACGCCAAGAAGTGAAGAAGGATCCAAAAAAATAGTAGGTTTACATTGACACAAGTCAATTTCTGCAACAATGCAAGTCATTTTGTTTTTCCTATTTGTGAATGAAGACGCGGTTTTGGAGTTCTTAAAGCCCTTCCTTTGCAAATTGGGCAAGCGTGACTGTCAATGGTACTAAAATTCGCGCTACACCATAATGGCACCACGTGTATACGATGCAGCCAGAAGTACTGTTTTCGTCACTGTAAATTGGCACCATGTTTTTACCAGAAAAATCTACATCGAATTGTGCTATGTTATAAGCTCTTTCCTTAGGCAAAATTTCTATTTTATTGGTTGCACGATTAGAAACGACTTGAATATCTGCACAAACTGGCAAGCAACTTTGCATATATGTACTTACATTATTGCAAAAAATGACTTGTGTTAAAATAAACCATCTTTACATCGTATTAGCTCAAGAACAAAAGCGCTGCATTTTCTGTTTGTTGTCCTACAGGAGAATCAACTTCCTGAGCATTGTAAGAGAATATCAACGTCCGTCTATAAGAGAATTAATTTCTTGGCTCGATAAAGGGCGACCATGTCACTGAGTGAACATGCAAAACCCCGAAATCCTAAGCAAGCCTTTAAATCCAATGAAGTCGCTGTCGCTGATAAATAGTAACAACTAGTGTTAATGACCTTCAAAGGCCAATTCTTTGCCGCAATTTATTGTAGTGACTCTATTTCAATACAACACTAGATGCTGATTTCAGTTTTTCATAGGAGCTTGATAGAGTTAGTATTAGTTCTTCATATAGCATGCTCTAACAGTTAAAATTTGGTCTAAGTTACAAATCTCGTCTTGCAACCCAACGAAACAGCAGAAGACACATATAGGTACCGAATAGTATTCCAAGTTGAAGCCATTCCCCCTCCCCTCCCTCCTTTTGGTTTCAAGAGTTGCAGTTCTAATGGCACAAGGTGTTCACATATTACAAGACTCAGAAACAAAAAAGATGTAGACCTCCAACCTCCAAATGTTGAAGTAGCCATTTTGCCTCCAATAATTGCCCTTTTTCTTTTTGGGACTTGCCTTCAGTAGTTGCTACCACAAGCATCACCATTTCAACTTTCTCTAATAAAAAAGACAACACAAATCAAAGTTGGTTTCAAAAAAAGAAAAATGAATAACACCATTTTCTGCAAATTGCATAACAC
>JAVXUP010003973.1:0-46513 GCA_033070095.1 Escallonia herrerae | reverse complement strand
GCTTTTCAGAAGGCTATGGGTACACAGTTAGCCTTAAGTACAGCCTTCACCCTGAAACAGATGGTCAGAGTGAGCGTACTATTCAGACCTTGGAGGATATGTTACGAGCTTGTGTGATAGACTTAAAGGGTACTTGGGATTCACATTTACCACTTGTTGAATTTTCTTATAATAACAGCTACCATTCTAGTATCGATATGGCTCCTTATGAGGCGTTATATGGAAGAAAATGTAGATCTCCAGTTTGTTGGTCAGAGGTTGGGGAAGGTAAGCTTATCAAATCTGATATTATTCGTGAAACCACTGATAAGATACAATTAATTCAACAACGTATCCGTACAGCACAGAGTAGGCAAAAAAGCTACGCCGACACTCATCGACGTGGTTTGGAATTTACGGTGGGAGACTTTGTTTTTATTAAAATTTCTCCAACGAAAGGAGTCATGAGATTTGGTAAGAAAGGTAAGCTATCTCCGAGGTTTGTTGGGCCTTATGAGATTTTGGAACGGGTTGGTAATTTAGCATATCGGGTTGCCTTGCCGCCTTCATTATCTGGAGTACACAATGTCTTTCATGTATCTATGTTGCGTAAATATCAGCCAGATCCATCACATGTGTTGCACGATCAGCCGGTTCATGTAGAAGTAGATATGACTTATGTTGAGCAGCCGGTGGAGATTTTGGATCGTCGGGATCAGGTATTGAGAAATAAGGTGATTCCATTGGTTAAGGTCAAATGGCAATATCATGATATTGAAGAGGCTACCTGGGAGCGTGAAGAT
Source organism: Escallonia herrerae (assembly GCA_033070095.1). Lineage (NCBI taxonomy): Eukaryota > Viridiplantae > Streptophyta > Magnoliopsida > Escalloniales > Escalloniaceae > Escallonia > Escallonia herrerae. The sequence continues at coordinate 45,731 of JAVXUP010003973.1, read as the reverse complement.
GAGATTAGGTCAAAGTACCCGCACTTGTTCACGTGATCAGGTATGAATTTAGGGACTAAATTCTTTTAAGGAGGGGAGAGTGTGAGGCCCCGATCTTGATTAGCGTCTAATCATTTTATTAAGTTTAAACATATTTCACTTCGATTGAAATAATGTAATCGTGTTATAATATTTGTCTACATAAAATAAATATTGAAATTAAGTTGTGGGTCCAAAATGTAATTATGTAAAACTTTAGGGTTAAAAAGTAATTATGCAAAACCTTGGGGCCAATATGCAAATAAGAAAAGTTGGTATTAGTGGCATGCCATGTGTTGCTCTTGAATAAGAAAAGTTGGAGGATTTGCCACCTATTATTTGGTGGTGAGTAAGCAAAAGAAACAAAAAAAAAATGGAAAGAAGCCTAAGTGGATAATTTAGAAACAAAAGAGAAGGTGGGGTTGCAAGACCTCTAGTCTCGGTCAAAATAGAACAAGGAGAAGAAAAAGAGAGAAAGAAAAGAAAGGAGGGAAAGGGAGGAAGAGAAGAAGAGAAGAAGAAAAGGAAGAACAAAGGAGAAAATCTTCTTGAATTGGCTTGGCCTAAAATTCTTTAAGGTAGGTTATCTTGTGTTTTTTTTAAGTTTTCAAAACATGTATGAGAATTATTATGAGTAGTAGTAAAATATTTATACATATTTGCCTGAAATGATTCAAGGAGATGTGTGTTCATGTATGCTGAAAACTACAAAACAGTCATGGAATTAGGGTACTTTTGGTGCTTAGAAAGGTATACTTTTAGTTGATATATGGATCTGGTTATTTTATATGTTATACTAGTACATGTATAGAGTATACATACCAAATTCCAGATTATTTCAAGTACTATTGCTATGGTTTAAAATTCGTGGCTTGGAACATATCTTGTGAAACTGTAGCTAGGCAGATTCTGAAGTTTGTCTTTTAAGGGGCTTAATATGATCTTAAAACAATATTTTCGTGTCAAGTAAAATACTGGGATGTAGCTCTTTAAGTCTAGTTTTCATAAATATATAGTTTGACTGTAGAAGCCTTGTAATTAAATTGTTATGATTTTCGGAGTACAGACTACTCCTGCTGCCATTTGAAATACTGGGCAGATTAGGTTACATGTTTGGCATGTATTGTTGATAATATGGTAAATATGACTCGACAGGGGATTAAACCTCTTTTGAGGTACTTGATGACATTCATGTTGACGCATGTAGATGATTATGCATATCACGTGAAGGAGGAGGAAAAAAAGTGAGTTGAGGGTGTTATTTGCCGGGGTTGGAAGTTATCCGGCCAGGGTTCTCGTTCTCGTTCATGTCTTGATAGTGCGCACTAGCTATGCGTACTAATTCTCGAAAGGAATTATTGGCGTGCCTGTGATGACGTTGGACTTCTTCTATCGAACCCGCTACATCAGTTGGTTGCGATACGAAAAGTCTCTCGCACTCAGGGAAGGTTGGCTCGTGCATGAGGGGCATATTTGCATATTGATATTCTCGTACTTGACTTATATTTGTCTTGAACTTTTTGTACTGTATGGTTATTCTTGGCGAGATCAAGTTAATATTTAGGTCTTGGTTGTCATTCTTGTGTATGTTCTACAAGATATCAAATCTTGCTCGATATGTTATTCTCGTTTCTTTTGAAGGCAAGTGTGAGCAGATGCTTGCATGTGTTACTCGATATGTTCAATTATTCTTAAGTACGTAGGTATCATCTGTTAAAGTGACTTGCACGTTCAAACTAACTATATATAATATGATCAAGTCATGTTTGGACTTAAAAGCACCGGATACCCTACTGAGCCATTAGGCTGACCCATTCCCGATACTTTTTTTTCTAGGTTCGAAGGCGGAGTATTTGCCAAGGGACGAAGAGAATTACCTCGGGGAAACTCAAGAGTATTACGCTGGGTGAGCAACGTTTTAGTTGTTCTTCTTTTATTTTGGAGTGTAGTACTTGTATAGAAGAGAGGTGGTATGTAATATAATGTTATGTTCAGTCTTTCCACTTATGGACGACTGTAATGTTTAAGCATACTTCCGCTATTTCTTTTGAGGTTTTGTAGTAAAGCTCTGTTTATCCTTGAGGTATATGTGTTAGCCAGCTTGTTAGTGTTGCACTTCCCCTTCCGGGGGGCGTGACATTTAATGGTATCAGAGCTATAGTTGCTTGGAAGCCAGGCTAAGATCTTCGGAATTGATTAGTTTATTTGATTTGAAATTTGGTGTGGCCTAAACATATTTTTATGCCTATTCAGGTGCGATATATGGCAGGCCAGAGAGAGGAAAGTACTATGGGGCAGGGTACACAAGGAACTGATCCTAATTTACGGGAGATAATTGGGTTAGTTGGACGCATAGCCAATGCCCTAGAATCTTCGCAAAACAATCACCAGCACAGTCAGGTTGGCGAGAGTTCCCAGGTGAGGCATGCTATAGCTACTGATGATCTGACCTTACTTGAAAGGTTTGTCAAGCTTAAGCCTACTATATTTGCGGGTAGTGCTAATTCGGATGAGGCAGAGGAATGGGTAAGCAATAAGGAGAAATTATTTGAGAGAATGCAATTAACTCCTGCACAGAAAGTTTCTTTGGCTACTTTTTATTTGAGTGAGGATGCAGGGTTTTGGTGGAAGACGATTGATGCAAAGTGGATAGCCGGTAATGTTATAAGAACTTGGGATGTGTTTACTACTGAGTTTAATCACAAGTATATTCCGGCAAGTGTTAGAAGAGATAGGGAATTGACTTTCCTACAACTTGAACAGAAAAACAAGACCGTACAGGAATATGAAAAAGAATTTACTGCTTTAGCTCGACATGCATCTTATTTGGTTGAGGGTGGTGATAGGAAAGCTAGAAAGTTTGAGACCGGCTTGAATCCTGACATACAGGAAGCTATAGCACCTCTTAATATCTCTGATTATCACGAGATTGTAGATCGAGCACTTAATATTGAGAGGACTTTGGGATTTACACGAGCAAAGAGGGCACAGATGAGTTTATCTAGGCCTCCGGTGCCACAATGGCAAGCGGGAAGATTTCCGTCTACATCTGGTGGGGGGAAATTTTTTAGAACAGATATGAGGAGTATAGCATATACACCGAGACCCCAGACACAGGGATTTATGCCCCGACCATTTATAACTGGACAACGACCTCAGCCTAGGCCTGGAGTGAGGCCTACTCAGTATATGCCACCTCAACAGCAGCCTGTACAAGCAGTTAGTCGATATTGCACCTTTTGTGGTATGACTGGGCATACAGAAGAGGTTTGTAGGAAGAGAAAGGGAACATGTTTTGCATGTGGGGCACAGGGGCATCAGATGAGGGATTGTCCTAAGAAAAAAGGATTTGTGGCTACTACTGGGGACATATCTGGTACTGGTATTGGTACCGGTAGAAGGGTGAATAAACCGACGATAAAGGCTAGAGCATTTGCACTGGGACAGGATGAAGTACAGGGATCGCCTGCAGTTGTTGGAGGTACTGTTCTAATTTCTGGTACTTTGGCTAGAGTATTGATTGATCCTGGCTCTACACATTCATATGTCGCATCACATTTCTTACATCATTTGCCTATGCTGTCGGAGTTTTTACCTTTTGTGGTCAAAGTCAGTACCCCTGTGGGTGATTCTTTATATACAGATAGAGTGTACAAAGCCTGTGAGATTAACATGAATAACCATGTACTGCATGCTAATTTGATTGCACTGCCTATGCGGGAGTTGGATGTTATTTTGGGTATGGATTGGTTATCCCACAATCATGCTTGTGTTGACTGTTTTGCCAAGACTGTTACGTTTACTTTACCTAATCAGTCGCTATTCATGTACGTGGGTGATAAAAGTCCAACTACTATCCCTATTCTTTCTGCCTTACGTGCTCAGAAGTTACTGGATAAGGGTTGTGTGGGATATATTGTGTATGCTATTGACTGTTCGAAGACAGTGACTAGGCTGGAGGACATCCCTATTGTTCAAGAATATTCGGATGTATTTTCTCAGGACTTGATTACTCTACCACCTGATAGGGAGATAGAATTTGTTATTGAACTTGTTCCAGGCACTGCACCTATATCTAAAGCTCCCTATAGAATGGCTCCTACTGAATTGAAGGAGTTAAAGGTGCAGTTACAAGACTTACTCGATAAAGGCTTTATTAGACCAAGTACTTCACCTTGGGGTTCGCCTGTCTTATTTGTTAAGAAAAAGGATGGTACCTTACGTTTATGTATTGACTATAGACAATTGAATCAGGTAACCATAAAGAATAAATATCCATTACCCCATATCGAGGATTTGTTTGATCAATTGCAAGGAGCTAAGATATTTTCCAAATTGGATTTGAGGTCAGGTTATCATCAGTTAAAGGTGAGGGAAGAGGATGTCCCTAAGACTGCTTTCAGGACTAGGTATGGTCATTACGAATTTTTAGTTATGCCATTTGGGGTTACTAATGCACCCGCAGCGTTTATGGATTTGATGAATCGCATATTCAAACCATACTTGGATAGTTTTGTGGTAGTCTTTATTGATGATATTTTGGTTTATTCTCGGGATACCCAACAACATGCTCAGCATCTCAGACTTGTTTTGCAAACCTTACGGGATAAAAGGTTGTATGCCAAATTTGAAAAGTGTATGTTTTGGTTGGAACAAGTTACTTTTCTGGGGCATATAATATCAGGTGCAGGAATATCAGTGGACCCGGCTAAGATTGAAGCTATACAAAGTTGGAAAACGCCTTCAACAGTATCGGAGGTACGTAGTTTTTTGGGGTTAGCCGGATATTACCGTAGATTTGTTGAGGGATTCTCTAAAATTGCTGGTCCATTATCCCGTTTGACTCAGAAGAAAGTAACTTTTATTTGGGATGATAATTGTGAGAAGTGTTTTCAGGAGCTGAAACATAGATTGGTCAGTGCACCTATCTTGGTTCTGCCTAACGGGAATGATGATTTTGTAATATACAGTGATGCATCTCACAAAGGTTTGGGTTGTGTGCTTATGCAAAGGGGTAAGGTAATCGCTTATGCATCACGTAAATTGAAGCCATATGAAGAGAATTATCCTACTCATGATCTAGAGTTAGCAGCTATTATTTTTGCCTTGCATAAGTGGAGACATTATCTGTATGGAGCAGTATTTGAAGTTTACACTGATCATAAGAGCTTGAAATATTTATTTTCACAGAAGGAATTGAATATGAGACAACGTAGATGGATGGAATCATTAAATGATTACAGTTGTTCTATTTCATATCACCCGGGTAAGGCTAATGTGGTTGCTGATGCCTTAAGCCGAAAGAATATGATTGCTAGTTTAATGCTTAAGGAATGGGATATGTTAACTAATGTGTGTGATTGGAGGCCGCGTGCCACTAGGATGGGATTTCTATTTGCTAATATTAAAGTTTGGCCTGCATTAGTGCAATTGATACGGGAAGCTCAGGAAAAGGACCCAGAGTTGCAGAAAATTAGAATGGAGGTGGGCCAGGGGTTGCGACCTGAAATTTCATTATCTTCTGAAGGTATATTAAGATTTAGAGATCGTGTTTGTGTACCGAATAATGATGAGGTTAAACAGGAGATTTTGAAAGAAGCACATCAGAGTAAGTATAGTATTCATCCGGGTAGCACTAAAATGTACAGAGATTTGAAATCACATTATTGGTGGAATGGTATGAAGGGTGATGTAGCCAAATTTGTTTCCAAGTGCCTAACATGTCAGCTGGTAAAGGCAGAACATCAAAAGCCAGGTGGTTATCTACAGCCTCTATCTATTCCTGAGTGGAAATGGGAGCACATAACTATGGATTTTGTGACAGGTTTACCGCGGACTCGAGACGGAAATGATGCAATTTGGGTAATAGTAGACCGTCTTACGAAGTCTGCACATTTTCTTACTCTGAACATGAAATATTCCATGGAAAAACTAGCTAAGTTGTATATTGATGAGATAGTTCGTTTGCATGGAGTTCCTGTTAGTATTGTTTCCGACAGGGATCCACATTTTACTTCTCGATTTTGGCAAGCTTTTCAGAAGGCTATGGGTACACAGTTAGCCTTAAGTACAGCCTTTCACCCTGAAACAGATGGTCAGAGTGAGCGTACTATTCAGACCTTGGAGGATATGTTACGAGCTTGTGTGATAGACTTAAAGGGTACTTGGGATTCACATTTACCACTTGTTGAATTTTCTTATAATAACAGCTACCATTCTAGTATCGATATGGCTCCTTATGAGGCGTTATATGGAAGAAAATGTAGATCTCCAGTTTGTTGGTCAGAGGTTGGGGAAGGTAAGCTTATCAAATCTGATATTATTCGTGAAACCACTGATAAGATACAATTAATTCAACAACGTATCCGTACAGCACAGAGTAGGCAAAAAAGCTACGCCGACACTCATCGACGTGGTTTGGAATTTACGGTGGGAGACTTTGTTTTTATTAAAATTTCTCCAACGAAAGGAGTCATGAGATTTGGTAAGAAAGGTAAGCTATCTCCGAGGTTTGTTGGGCCTTATGAGATTTTGGAACGGGTTGGTAATTTAGCATATCGGGTTGCCTTGCCGCCTTCATTATCTGGAGTACACAATGTCTTTCATGTATCTATGTTGCGTAAATATCAGCCAGATCCATCACATGTGTTGCACGATCAGCCGGTTCATGTAGAAGTAGATATGACTTATGTTGAGCAGCCGGTGGAGATTTTGGATCGTCGGGATCAGGTATTGAGAAATAAGGTGATTCCATTGGTTAAGGTCAAATGGCAATATCATGATATTGAAGAGGCTACCTGGGAGCGTGAAGATGAGATTAGGTCAAAGTACCCGCACTTGTTCACGTGATCAGGTATGAATTTAGGGACTAAATTCTTTTAAGGAGGGGAGAGTGTGAGGCCCCGATCTTGATTAGCGTCTAATCATTTTATTAAGTTTAAACATATTTCACTTCGATTGAAATAATGTAATCGTGTTATAATATTTGTCTACATAAAATAAATATTGAAATTAAGTTGTGGGTCCAAAATGTAATTATGTAAAACTTTAGGGTTAAAAAGTAATTATGCAAAACCTTGGGGCCAATATGCAAATAAGAAAAGTTGGTATTAGTGGCATGCCATGTGTTGCTCTTGAATAAGAAAAGTTGGAGGATTTGCCACCTATTATTTGGTGGTGAGTAAGCAAAAGAAACAAAAAAAAAAAATGGAAAGAAGCCTAAGTGGATAATTTAGAAACAAAAGAGAAGGTGGGGTTGCAAGACCTCTAGTCTCGGTCAAAATAGAACAAGGAGAAGAAAAAGAGAGAAAGAAAAGAAAGGAGGGAAAGGGAGGAAGAGAAGAAGAGAAGAAGAGAAGAAGAAAAGGAAGAACAAAGGAGAAAATCTTCTTGAATTGGCTTGGCCTAAAATTCTTTAAGGTAGGTTATCTTGTGTTTTTTTTAAGTTTTCAAAACATGTATGAGAATTATTATGAGTAGTAGTAAAATATTTATACATATTTGCCTGAAATGATTCAAGGAGATGTGTGTTCATGTATGCTGAAAACTACAAAACAGTCATGGAATTAGGGTACTTTTGGTGCTTAGAAAGGTATACTTTTAGTTGATATATGGATCTGGTTATTTTATATGTTATACTAGTACATGTATAGAGTATACATACCAAATTCCAGATTATTTCAAGTACTATTGCTATGGTTTAAAATTCGTGGCTTGGAACATATCTTGTGAAACTGTAGCTAGGCAGATTCTGAAGTTTGTCTTTTAAGGGGCTTAATATGATCTTAAAACAATATTTTCGTGTCAAGTAAAATACTGGGATGTAGCTCTTTAAGTCTAGTTTTCATAAATATATAGTTTGACTGTAGAAGCCTTGTAATTAAATTGTTATGATTTTCGGAGTACAGACTACTCCTGCTGCCATTTGAAATACTGGGCAGATTAGGTTACATGTTTGGCATGTATTGTTGATAATATGGTAAATATGACTCGACAGGGGATTAAACCTCTTTTGAGGTACTTGATGACATTCATGTTGACGCATGTAGATGATTATGCATATCACGTGAAGGAGGAGGAAAAAAAGTGAGTTGAGGGTGTTATTTGCCGGGGTTGGAAGTTATCCGGCCAGGGTTCTCGTTCTCGTTCATGTCTTGATAGTGCGCACTAGCTATGCGTACTAATTCTCGAAAGGAATTATTGGCGTGCCTGTGATGACGTTGGACTTCTTCTATCGAACCCGCTACATCAGTTGGTTGCGATACGAAAAGTCTCTCGCACTCAGGGAAGGTTGGCTCGTGCATGAGGGGCATATTTGCATATTGATATTCTCGTACTTGACTTATATTTGTCTTGAACTTTTTGTACTGTATGGTTATTCTTGGCGAGATCAAGTTAATATTTAGGTCTTGGTTGTCATTCTTGTGTATGTTCTACAAGATATCAAATCTTGCTCGATATGTTATTCTCGTTTCTTTTGAAGGCAAGTGTGAGCAGATGCTTGCATGTGTTACTCGATATGTTCAATTATTCTTAAGTACGTAGGTATCATCTGTTAAAGTGACTTGCACGTTCAAACTAACTATATATAATATGATCAAGTCATGTTTGGACTTAAAAGCACCGGATACCCTACTGAGCCATTAGGCTGACCCATTCCCGATACTTTTTTTTCTAGGTTCGAAGGCGGAGTATTTGCCAAGGGACGAAGAGAATTACCTCGGGGAAACTCAAGAGTATTACGCTGGGTGAGCAACGTTTTAGTTGTTCTTCTTTTATTTTGGAGTGTAGTACTTGTATAGAAGAGAGGTGGTATGTAATATAATGTTATGTTCAGTCTTTCCACTTATGGACGACTGTAATGTTTAAGCATACTTCCGCTATTTCTTTTGAGGTTTTGTAGTAAAGCTCTGTTTATCCTTGAGGTATATGTGTTAGCCAGCTTGTTAGTGTTGCACTTCCCCTTCCGGGGGGCGTGACATAGCTGCTCCTCCTAATGTAAACACATATCCACTTGTGGACTTTGTTTCATTAGAATCTGATATCCAGTTGGCATCACTGTATCCTTCTAATACAGCTGGATATCTTGAATAATGCAGACCAAAGTTTAAGGTATATTTTAAGTACCTTAAAACTCTTACAATAGCTATCCAGTGATTCTTTCCCGGATTACTAGTATATCTGCTCAACTTACTGACAGCATATGCTATATCGGGTCTTGTGCAATTCATGATATACATTAGACTACCAATTACACGCGAATACTCTAATTGAGATAATCTTTCACCAGTATTCTTTGTTAGATGTAAATTTACATCTAGGGGTATCTTAACCGGACTATCATCGTAATTTTTAAATTTGTCAAGCACTTTCTCAATATAGTGAGATTGTGACAAGACTAGTCCATTTGATGTTTTGGTAATTTTCATACCAAGTATAACATCAGCTACACCCATATCTTTCATCTCAAACTTACTGGTCAACATTTTCTTTGTAGCCTTAATGAACTCATTATTGCTCCCGATAATGAGCATGTCATCCACATAAAGGCAAACAATGACATATCCATTTTCCGTACCTTTAACATAGACACATTTATCACATTCGTTGATTCTAAAGCCATTTTCAATCATGACTTTATCAAACTTTTCATGCCATTGTTTCGGAGCCTGTTTTAGTCCATAAAGTGACTTGACAAGCTTGCACACCTTCCTTTTATGATTAGGAGCTACAAACCCATCGGGTTGCTCTATATAGATCTCTTCATTTAGATCTCCATTTAGGAAGGCTGTTTTGACGTCCATTTGGTGTATCTCAAGATTATTAATAGCTGCAATAGCTATCAATATTCGATTGGATGTTATTCTTGTAACTGGTGAATATGTATCAAAATAATCAAGTCCTTCCTTTTGTCTATATCCCTTGACAACCAATCGGGCCTTGTATTTTTCGATTGTTCCATCAGTTTTCATCTTTCTCTTGAAAATCCATTTACACCCTAATGGTTTATTTCCAGGAGGAAGATCCACCAGTTCCCACGTGTGATTTTGCATGATGGATTCAATTTCACTGTTAACAGCCTCTTTCCAATGAGGAGCTTCGGGACTCGACATTGCTTCACTGTAAGTACGAGGCTTATTTTCTAATAAATATGTTAGAAAATCAAGACCAAACGATGTAGACATTCTAGCTCTCTTGCTACGTCTTGGCTCATCTTCCTCTTGTGAGGGATCTTGGTCCATACTAGTTCTTTCTAAAGAATTCCGTTCTTGTGCAACTTTATACGGAAACACATCTTCGAAGAAGTGTGCATTCCTTGTCTCCATTGTGGTGTTGACGTGTATGTCGTCAATTTCAGATTTATGCACTAAGAACCGATACGCTGAGCTAAGGCTTGCATATCCAATGAAAATCCCATCAACCGTTTTAGGCCCTATTTTGACCATTTTAGGTGGTGGGATTGCTACCTTTGCTAGACACCCCCACACTTTAAGATATTTAAAGGAAGAAGGACGACCTTTCCATATCTCATAAGGTGTCTTTTGCAGCTTCTTGTGAGGTACTTTATTAAGTATATGATTTGCAGTTAAGACCGCTTCCCCCCACAAGTTATCCGGTAGTCCAGAATTTATCAACAAAGCATTCATCATTTCTTTTAAAGTACGATTTTTCCCCTTAGCAATTCCATTTGACTGAGGCGCATATGGTGCCGTGGTCTCATGAATGATACCATGATCGGCACAAAATTTTGCAAGAGGAAAAACATATTCTCCACCTCTATCACTTCTTAGTACTTTGACTTTCTTGCTAAGTTGATTTTCAACTTCAATTTTATATTGCATAAATGCTTCCAAGGCTTCATCCTTGCTTCTAAGCAAATATACATAACAAAATCTAGTACAATCATCAATAAAAGTAATAAAATACTTTTTTCCTCCTCTAGATTATACCACCTTTAAGTCACATATGTCACTATGAATTAGACTTAAAGGTTCCGTATTTCTTTCAATTGACTTGAAAGACGTTCTTGCGATTTTAGCTTCAATACAAATTTCACATGCATTATGTGAGTCAAAATTCATTTTAGGCAAAAATCCATTTTTCACTAGCTTTTGTATGGAACCATAATTTACATGACCTAATCTACGATGCCATAAATTAGGAGATTCCAACAAGTAAGCAGAAGAAATATTATTATTCATATCGGAATTCAGTACAGCTTTAGGCACGATGGTCATTACATTTAACTTAAACAGACCATCACATAAGTACCCTTTTCCTACAAACATTCCACTTTTAGTAAGTACAAATTTATCACTCTCAAACACTAGCTTGAAACCATTCTTACTCAACAATGAGCCTGACACTAGATTCTTTCGAATGTCTGGCACATGAAGCACATTGTTGAGACTCAATTCCTTGCCGGATGTCATCTTTAAGACCACCTTGCCCATCCCTTGCACCTTTGAAGAGGAAGAGTTTCCCATGAACAGATTCTCATTGTTGGCGCTCTCATATGTAGTAAACATACTTCGTTTGGAGCACACATGTCGAGTAGCACCCGTGTCTACCCACCACTGTTTGGGATTTCCAACCAAGTTAACTTCGGAAACCACCGTAGATAGATTCAAATCTGTCACGTCCTCGGTTATTTTGGTAACTTCCGTCACATTGGCTTGAGAATGCTTTCCTTTCTTTCCTTTGTTCTTGCGACTGTAGCAATCCTTAGCTCGATGACCTGGCTTGTCGCACACATAGCAATTCCCACTGAACTTCCTCTTTTTATCACCGCCCTTGGAATTTGAGCCGCTTGCTCCACTTGGACCATCTGATTCGGAAATTTTCCTCCTCTTCGACGGACCTTGCTCGACCACATTTGCCTTGGCTTCTTGATGATAATTACCAGCCTTTTTCTCGGACTGGCGATTATCCTCCTCAATCCTCAATCTGACTATCAAGTCTTCAAGCTTCATTTCCTTGCGCTTATGCTTCAAATAGTTCTTGAAATCTTTCCAAGTAGGTGGCAATTTTTCAATTAACGCAGCCACTTGAAAAGATTCTCCAAGTACCATTCCTTCCGCATGAATATCATGCAAAATTAGCTGAAACTCTTGGACTTGACTAATCACAGTCTTGGAATCCACCATCTTGAAATCAAGGAATTTGCCGACTACAAATTTCTTTGAGCCGGCATCTTCCGTTTTGTATTTCCTCTCCAAGGATTCCCACAATGCTTTCGCATTAACCATTGGACTGTATACGTTATACAACGCATTGTCCAATCCATTGAGGATGTAATTCTTGCACAAAAAATCTGAATGCTTCCAAGCATCCACGGCAGCCACTGTTTGCCGGTCAGGATTTTCACCAAGATCTGGTGCATCCTCTTGCAAGAACCTTGCCAAATTCAAGGTGGTAAGATAGAACAACATTTTTTGTTGCCATCTCTTAAAATCTTTTCCGTTGAACTTTTCCGGTCTTTCACCAAGTCCAACAGAACCATGAGCAGGTGCAACGTAAGGTGTCGCATACACAGTCCCACCGCTGGGATGAACCGATCCACTTTCCGGAATGGTTTCGCTAGTAGCCATTGTTATATCTATCAACAGAATATAACAGAAATTAATAAACAGTCCAGTATATCACAAAAGTATAAAACTGAGTCTAGAATCACTAAAATTAAATTCAGAATCTGAAAATAATTTTAGTATAGATTGACAGAATCAAATATGAAAACGAATTTGAAAACACTGTTATGACAATACTGTTTCTACACATGCAACACAAAGTGCGCAGAATAAAGTCTTAAGATTGTTGTTTAAAAGTATAACTTCGTGTATACTTGTGCAGAAAACAAGGAAGTACGAAAATACTGAAATGTGGTCTACTAAACAAAACAAACAGTATTAACGATTAAAATTAACTCACAACAAAATCAGGTAAACAGCAATGGAGAACCGAGGCGTGAATTTGATTCACTGTCCTTAAGACTTTATTCGTCCCGCAACGGTGCTAACGGTCTCCTGACGAAAAGCCTCCCAGGATACAACGGTAGTACGTCTGGAAATAGGAGCACTCCAAATTTGCAGACCCGGCGAACCAAAACTATGGCACAGAACTCTTTCGGACACAGGAACGAGACAGCAGAAATATTGCAGAAGATAATTTCGGGATGAAGTAGTTAATATTTTTGACTTCTGAAAAACTGACTCGTTTTTATACACAGAGTATTCACTGGGGGGTGCAACTCTTCACAGAAAAACTGTTAAGCTGGAAAGGTCACAACTTTCTGGAAAAGAAAATAAATAAATAAACTTTATTTATTTAAATATTTGTCCCAAAAAGATTAAAGCCTGATGGGCCCAAGCCCAAGCCACGGACCGGGACGGGGCGGGGCGGGCGGCGCGCGCGTGTGTGGTGGACCTTAGGTCAACCTAGGTCCTCCTTCCTTACAAAACATGGGTACCCCCAAGGGGCCCAACCCTTAGCTCAAGGCTAAGCCTTATAAGGAGATAACTTGGCTTTATCTCTTTTATGTGGGATACTCTTTTCCCTTCAAGGTGAATCACCAACTTTAACTTCAATTTTCTCATTCATCTCTCATTCATTTTAAACATGTGAATATACCACAATCATCTATTCCAATAGAGGAACATGAATCAATTTGTTCTTAACCAAAATATGGTTTGGAACCAATTTAAAAGTTGAGTCAAAGTTGCTACTCCAGCTTCTCCACAATGGGTTTAAAACCCCAATGCCAACAGGTTTTTGGCAAAGGTCGACACCAATAATTTTTACTAGTTAACCCCATCAAAAATCTGATTTCAACTCTAATTTGTACATCACTTAATGGTGATATAGTTTAGTGCTAAAAAGAAGAATAGATGAAGCAATTAAATTGAGAATTTTATTTTATGGAAGATTTGAAAATATGTTCAATAAAGCTCCTTGTTTGGATTGTGATAAGATGAATTTACCAAATTCTAAGAGGAATTTGAAAATGAGATTTGATGTTGTATAATTCTCTCTAAAAATAAGTAGTCTAGACTAGTGTTTTTGTCAAATCCATTCTACATATGTAGCTATATTTTAGGAAAAAGTAATTATTTTTGGTCTCCAAAATATTAGCTAATTTCTTTCATAAAAAGGAGTCTCTCTCTCTCTCTCTCTCTCTCTCTCTCTCTCTCTCACACACACACACATACTAGTTTGTATAGGATTCAAATTTTTAAGTGTAAATTCACAAATGAAATGCTGTTTCTACAAGATCGCCCAAAAACTCGATTTGCAATTCCATAAATTTGTAAATCAACACATTTTAAAATGAATATATTTTAAAATGCAGGGTACTTTAAAATTTTTCATCCAAACACGCTCATAAGGTTTATTGTGCCGATGGATTTAGTTCAAAGAAGATGATGTCAAAAGCGGGCTATGGGTCATACTCTGCAAGCGTGTTGTTCAACGTGTGTTTGTGCTACATCTGCAAGAGGGATAAGTGTCATAGTATACGCGGTAGTACCCAGATATAAAAAGCGGTCGATGGAGTGGCATTGGTGCTGATTGTTCAGGTTGAAAAAAATGTTCGAATAAGTTATGGTTGAGCAAGTGGACATAGAGATGAAGTGACATTTTTTACGAAGTTGGTTAATATGCCATGTTAAAGAAATAAAAGCACTAAAAATCAGTTCAGGTTTCATTCACACGTTAATGGTTTAGACACTACAAAAGAGTTTCTTCTTGAAAGCGACTCTTTTACCCTTGTTGTGGAGTAAAAAATGTTAAATTATGAAAATAGAATGCTCAGAAGAAGACTAATATTTATAAGCTAAAGGACCATGATAGTCTCTGTTTTTTTTTTTCTTTGATATATAAAAAGATTGGACTATAAAACTCTGATCCAAAAGATAAAGACTATTACGCTTCGAGAAGCTACAAGATCGCTAAATAAATTTGAACGTCCAATTTTTGTATCTATGTAGGGACCAAAGCGCTTAAGAATCTAATAAGGAACACCAAGAAGATAAGAACGTAAGGGTGAATTAGGATCCGGCTGAATCAACTTCTGTCGGCGGCCAAAGGGCCATGCAAGTCGCGTGAGGGTTCGTTGAGCTCTCCATGTTATTGCTGATTTGCTGGGTAAAGTAGAGGTAGTAGGAGCGGCGGGTCCCACATGTTGTCCACTAGGACTACAAAACACGGTGTGGTGATGGATGGAAAGAAAATGGATCGACATTCAGCAATTCACGGGGGAGGACAAGTAGGGTCCCACTCCTCCTAACTTAACCCAATCATCACAAGGTGGGGCCCAAAAAAGAGCTTCATCTTGTAGCCAAACCTCGCACCCTATCATAGCGCGTCTGCCTGCCCCCGTGTGCGTGCGTGCGTGACCGAGAAAAATGTCGGCCGAGGCTGCTGCTCTTAGAGATGTCAAAGCCCGGACCTTTTTTTGGGCTTAGACAGAATTATTTCAGAAATAGGTCCCGGTCCGATTCTCTTTTGACCCGAAAATTAGTCTCCTTTCGGTCCTAAGTTTGATCCTATTTCTAGTCCCTTTTTAACTCTACACACAGGCCTATTATTATATATAAGTGTGCGTGTTCAACGATGATGATTGAATGATCAATGAATCTGAACATGAATTATGATGATCGTTTTTCCTTGATGTAATAATCAAAAATATGTTTGACGTAAATCAAGAATTAGATTACAAAGATTACAATCGAACCGTGAGAAATCATAGCCACGTAAATCAAGAATTAGATTACAAAGATTACAATAAAAGGATAAAGATTATGTTCGTTAAATTATAAATATTGGACATGCCTAGAGTATATGAAAGAAGAAATTTAAAAATGAGAGATGTAAATGAGAGAGAGAGAGAGAGAGAGCAATTTGCTTAAATAATAATAAGAAATTACCGTAATTCAAGCCTTTACTTTGAATAACAAGAAAATGCAACAAAAAAAATAATACACTGACCCGGCCCAAGCCAGGCCCTAGATATTGGGTCTAGGGCTAGGGCTTGGATTTGGTCCAGATTTCCCCTTCATAAAACACTTAAAGAATCTTTCTTAATTTGAAAAGTGAACAATTTTTGTGGGACGCTAAAAGGGAAACATGATCAATTTATGAGGGACGAATGGAGTATTTGTATTTGAGGTTTACGAGTTTCGTTAAAATTGAGTTCAAATGGTTAAAAAATGAAGCTCAGATAATGGATTAAATTTTACTTCTAAAATCTTATCTTAAATTGGACAAAATTGTTTAGACATATTTTTTTCTTTATTTATATAGTTGCAGTGTTGCACTACTCTCTCTCTCTCTCTACCTCAAGTCTTTCTTTCTTTCTTTTTAGATTCATGGGAGTTATCAAGTACTCGCTGCTATTGAGATAATAGCCACGTTAGTAGTGCAATGTCTATTCGAGTCTCAAAGGGGATGAGTATAACTTTACCGTCATGACCAAATGTATTCTTTGTGACTACTTGCATCTTTGAGGGAGCAGTAAACTTGCTAACCTAAGTATTTTTCTTAGGCAACAACAACAACAGAAAAGCTCCATAGATGACACAAAATGATTTAGAAGTGACAATTTGAATACAATCCAAATAGTAAAGACAATTTTTAATCTCTTACATTACGTCTCGCATAATTTGCATAGAAACTTGAACGATATGCTAAATATGTTTTGGCCTAATTACACCTATGTTTCTGAGGTTATGGGTAATTACAGTCAATGATACAAAGTTTGAAAATGTAACATTCCGTAACCAAAAGTGTTTCAAATGTATCATCCATGTCCATCCATCAGGGTTCCGTCAAAAAGTGTACTTTTTTATGATGTCATCAATACGTATTTTTAAAATGACCATACTACCCCTTATACTGTATATACTGACTATATTTAAAAATTTTAAATTAAGATTTCAAGGCTTAATTTAAAGATTAGGGTTTGAAAACCCTAAAATTATTGATTTGTTCCCTAGCAGTCTATTTCATCAATCTCAATCTGCAAATTTCTCACTGAAAAACCCTAACATGCAAATTAGGGTTTTAAAACCCTAATTTGCAATATGCGATCGCAATATGCAAATTCTCATTGAAAAACCCTAATTTGCGAATTAGGATTTCAAAACCCTAATTCGCAAATTAGGCTTCGATCAATGTTGTCATCATTGTCGTGGAGGTGCTTTGTGTGGAATAAGGGTTTCGCCGATGTACTGCAATAATTGAACAAATATTAGGAAGGTGGATTCCGTAGCTTCGGCGAATCGGAGGATATGCACTGGAACATGAACGGCAAGAGCTCTGGCCAACCATTTTCCGGCAGGATGCCAGAGGCGAGTTCGGAGATGGTATCACAAAGCTTCTTAATGATCGTCTTGGCCTCCTTGCGCTGGACAAGACGGGGAGACGAAGGGGTGCGGTGGTCGGGGGGTTTGAACATAATTGGTTTGGGAGGGATGGGGGGTTGGGTGGAGCGGGGGGTGGTTAGAGTAAACATTAAATTGTTTTTTTTTAAGACAAAGTAATGGCGTGTGAAAGAAAATAACATTCTAATTTAAGGGTAACAATGTCATTTTATCAAAACCATTAGGTTTTTTAAGATTCCGTCTGGTGAACGGACATAAGTGTAATTTGTCCAAACTATTGTCCTTGGCTGTAATTATCTCCAAACTTCAGGGATATATGTATAATTAGCCTATATGTTTTATAGCAATTTATTTTTTGGACAATAATGCTTGAACTCTACTGTGGCAAAAAATAATTACTTTTTGAATTTCACTTTTGTTTAAATGATAGAAGGAGGATGATTTTTTTTTTTTTTTGACATTCGGAGAGCACCCTAGGAAAACTCATGTAACAAATACATAGCATCATAGAAAAATACAAATGTCTCGTGCTCAATGATTAACATTCTTTTTAAGCATAAAAAGATTTTAAAAAAAAATACGTAGCTAGCCAAGTTATTTAAATTTTAACTTTAATTTTATTGCGGATGAACTTACAGACAGCATTGTTAAGCACCGTTGGATAGGATGTCACAACTTCAATTACACAACTAGGCGTTATGTAGAATCGTTAAAGTAGGAGCGCACAACTCTGATCCGACAAAATCGGCAATAGTCTGACTGTTAACTAGGCTCTTACTTATTTTCTCCCAAACACAAGACAATAATTCAGATAGCTCATACCATATATAATAGCAGTAGTAATTATCCCAACAGAAACATTGAATGAAAAGAACCAAATACTACCATTTTCATTGAGTGATGAGTTACACTTGCAACACCCTCAGTAACCTCCCCTTGCAATAATGAGTTGCAAAGTGATTTGAAGCCCCAACCTGCCCCTCTGATTAATTACTTTTTGTCCATCTTCATAACCTCATTTCACGTCCTTTTGTCCTTTGACATTTATTCATTGCTCAAGCCAGGAGTTACAATTCCTCTCTGTCAGCTGCAAAGCAGGTAAATCATCATAAATGCCCTCCTTGTAAATGAACATGTCTCATTAACTCAAACAGTTTCCCATGTTTAAAAATGGTCGCTAAAGCTTTGTGATGGTCGCAAAAGGGGTGAACTTGTTATCTCCATGTGTGACCCATCATCAGTTTCTCTATTAAGCGTCAAAGGGTAAGCAGAATGGAGGGTGTCAATGATGGTGAGCATTGATAAATAATGGGTCTGAGACACACCATATCACTAAATAAAATTCAAGTTTGAGGCTTGAGGGGGTTTGCCAATCATTTCAGAGGCTGACTGCTCTGATCCGACAAACCCAGACGTGACGCTCCTGCCGGTTTATCACCTACACCTTCCATCAGTCGGCACGTGTCGTGCATCAGACGGGTCAAACTCCTTGACTTGAACGACCACAGTCAAAACTTCACTCTTTCTTGTATTCAATATATTCAATATACAAGACCCTAAAAGCCTATGCACTTACTGTATCATCTTTTTAATTCCCAATTGCTCAACACCTCTCACTATATATTTGACTTTTTTTATTCTACACCTTTCTCCATTTCTTTCTTGATTTTGTTCTCTTGTCTGCTTCCCTTTTTTACTTGACTTTTTCAGTATCTCTTCTTGCAACTTTCATGGCGGTTCTACCTACAAGCAGCTCCTCATTTCTGGAGTTGACCATTTCGGTACCAGGGTCCGCTGTGTCTCCATCCCTTCCTATCTCTGGTGAGCGAAATCCATCACGGTCTCTTTTTTTTTCCCTAAACATAAGTTTGTGTGTGTCTGTCTAAGCCTTGGTTCTGTTCTTTCTCTTGAACTTGTGGGTATAAAGGGTTTGATTGCTTGATCTCTTTCTTACCCTTTTCATGGTAAGTTACTTCCCCCTTTTGTACATTAACAATGTTTGTCCCCTTTTCATATACAGTTGTTTCCTAAAATAGAAAACGATGGTATAATCATAAGTTCGAATTTTTTTTTCTTATTTCTACAATCTTGCTCTGGGGGTTATATGGGTTGATGTATCGTTTTCGCTTATATGGATGATCTCTGCTTAGCGCTATATATTGTGCATGAAATATTGCGGTTTCAGATAATAGTTTTATAGGCTTGCCAGTTATAATATGGCTTACAATATTGTATAGCAGAAGGTGGTGGTGGTGTAATGAGGGATTTGGACATAAATCAAGTACCGTCAGGTGGAGCAGAAGAAGCATTAGAGTGGACAACCACCACAAGCTTGGAAGAAGATGATGATCAGAGCCCCAACGGAGGCCCTCCTCGTAAGAAACTCCGTCTTACAAAGGAACAGTCTCGTCTCCTCGAAGAGAGTTTTAAACATCAACATACCTTGAACCCTGTAAGTCAACTAAACCCCCATCTCTCTCTCTCTCTCTACACATACGGCAACTCCTACTTTAGCTAATCGCACTTGTTAACGTATGGCCTCCGTATACATGGAGTGTCATTAGCAATAGTTAGATGCGCCTATGCGTACTTGTAGATAGTGAAGTTCTGTGTATGTGAAACTCTTGGTGATGCTTGTGCAGAAACAGAAGGAGGCGTTGGCAATGCAATTAAAGCTGAAGCCACGACAGGTAGAGGTCTGGTTTCAAAACCGTAGAGCAAGGTAATTTTTATCTATAAAGCCTTTCATGGTCTTATATACTCGATAAATGTGTTGGACTGAAATCATTTGTTTGCTCCCTTCATGATGGCGTTGGCTGTTGGAAATAAAGTAGTCGTAGTAGTGATATACTCCTACAAATATCAACAGCACGTGTATATATAATTGGAATCAGATTCTGCCCATGTTGATCGTATTTTAAATTTGAAAGCTATCCTACATTGTGAGCATATAATATATGAAGGCAAACGTATATGTATAGTATACATTTGGGCGCGCATTCGTGCTCACGCTCGTTAGAATATTATTATAGTTTAACTTTTATGTTTTTATGGTGTGGAGTTTGTTTATTTTCTCCGAGGTCAATGAAATAAGGCATCAATAGCCTTGTCAAATGGGCAAAAAGTAGCCTAGCTCCAACAAAAAGCAATTATGTACTATAGAGTAGGTGTGGTTCAATTTGTTTATGCCGCCTCCCTATTTATTACATGCTAGCTAGGGTTGAAGTCTCCAAGAATGTTAACTTGTATATGCCACATCTTTCTATCCATCATGTACTTTTTTTCAAGATTTATATGCTTTTTTCCATGTGCTCTTAATGACAGTTTCGTCGTTCATATTAGTTGAAAAGAACTTTGGCTTAGCGTCGTGCAGTAGCCACCATCTTTTTTTTGGTTTCGCCACATTTGTTGGAACATAAGTTTGAAAGAAGGCTTATTTTAAGATACATTGGCCTAGTAGGCTTCATGTTCTACTCTTTTTTACCCCTTGCTTTAGAAATGTGAATCCCTCAGTCCTATCATGAGTCTAGTGACTAAGAGTGTTAGCGTTCATAAGCCAATAAATGTATATGTTACTTCAACTATGCTATTAATTCTAATCAAAATCTTTGAGTAACTTTTTCTGTTACAAACACGACCGAGTAAGATGCATCAGTTCCTATAATTTATTCGCAAGGTAATGATGTTTCCCCTTCATAAATATATACGAAAGTTGTCCAGGCAGGTATCTTACACTACAGTTGATTGGAAGAAATGTGCTTGCTTTATATTCATCGAAAGACATCATATACATATAGCACAAAAGATTATAGGTTGGTCTTTCTAAATTAAAGGGAACCGAGCTGTATTGATAGATCTGAGGAGCAAGAGTCCAATGTAATCTAGATGTTTGTCACCTGTGACCGAATTCTACGAAGGTGCTAGTCTTAAAACAGACTTTGTTTTGCTGGTAGCACAGCCTTAAACAGCTGTGGCCATTATGCGTCGTGACAGATCAAGAGATGCTGGATTCATGAGAGAAGCGCACAGCATCGTGCTTCAGATTTTGTTAGAAAACGAACGCAGGCAATTCCAATCGCTTAGACCATACTGGCGATACTGCTATTCTATATGAATGCAGTATAGATATATTCGGTTCCATATGGACTTCATAGCATTGGACATCAGTAAGTTGATAACAAATATGCCACTGCAGTGTTTCATCAATTGAACTACTATGTCTACATTTATATTGGCAAACTTTTCTTTTATTATGGTGAAGCTGTCTTTCATTGATAATGTTGTCGACTGGAAATGAAAACAGGAGTAAGCTGAAGCAAACGGAGATGGAGTGTGAGTACCTAAAAAGATGGTTCGGGTCACTGACCGAGCAAAACATGAGGCTGCAGAAGGAGGTGGAGGAGCTGAGGGCCATGAAAGTGGGACCACCCACCGTGATGACGCCGCACAGCTGTGAGCCCCTGCCGGCGTCCACCCTCAGCATGTGCCCCCGTTGCGAGCGCGTCACTGCCACCACCGGCCTCGACAAGGGCCCCACCAGAACCACCACCACCACAACCAACCATGCCACCTTGTCTCCTAAAGTGCCCATTCTTCACACCCGACATCCTTCGGCAGCTTGTTAATTGGTCTTTGCTTCTCCTACTGTAATGATGATCCACATAAAAGGAGAGAACAACAAAGTAACTCATAAAGTGGTAGCACTATAGTAGAAGTAGTTTATACATACGTAGTGTACTTTGGATACTAACATGCATTGTATAGACATCTACTTTCTTTGGATGATTTACTTTACTATAGCATGTGGTTTCCTCGTGTTCGAATTTGGAGATTTCATGGTACCTAATCATGCGGTCTTGGAATCTGAAATTTCTTTCCTCACCACCTCCCCAGTCTACCAGAGTGGAGTGGCCGAGCCAGAAAGTTTTGCAAAAAAGATTGAAGAAAGATATTAATGATATAGTTTTTCAGTTACTAGACTTTGGATGTTGGTGTATTTTTGGAGCCGAGGTTAATTGTACATCTTATTGTATAGTTAAGCTCAGCACCTCAACACGTATATGTCACAAAACTGAAAAGGTTACGACTTTAGCGAGAAAAATAGAAAAAGAGATTGAGGGGGGGTTAAATTAGGAAAATGACGTTGACTGAGTTGAATGCAAACATTTCAGTAGTTGCTCGAAATCTTAGAGAGGCAAACATGAAGTTCTCGGGGGTACTGCGTCTGTTACTATGTCATTGACTACTTCCCCATCGCTAGTTAATCAAATTGCGTAGTTTTTGGGTGATTACTAATCCCAATTATTACCACTTTGTGATTCCCCATACTTTCGTCTGCCTTAACAACATCGACGATTATGGGTCGACCTCATTCCCATGGAAAGGTGCCTAGCAAGGGTTCACCATCCGCACCTTCTTTTCCGGTTGCTTTGTCCTTCCTCACACGCGAGAAAATTTTCTGTGCAAAGGCGATGGATGTGACGTGGTCTAAGTAACAGGTGAGATCTCACGAGATTGAGGGTTTTCCAAACAATTGGGTTTAATAATATCATCCAGTAGTTATACCACGTCATCACTTGTTGCAGTTATATTAAAGTTTTTTACATGCTCCCTCTCCAAACCATTCTTTGTAACCCGCCTGTGCTTCAGCCTGTGCTTGTGGGAGTGTGTATAGTGTGTGGGTGTCATGCGTCTGTGGTGTGTGAATTGCTACTGCTTGTGTGTGCGCACATCCATTTGTGTGTATGCATCCATGCACCGTGGGTGGGTGTGGTTACGAAGGTAAGGGGTGCGAGAGCTGGTGATGGAAGGGTTAAACGGACAGAGGCAGTCGAGGGTGGGGTGACTGCCTTGGTTTGGGCCTGATTTTGTGGCTTTATTGAGGATTTTTTTCGAATTTCCAATGAATTTTAACAGCAAGATGGATGGGAAGATACGAGGGGGTTTGTAATTTATGAAACCAAATGTGAAGGGGTTTGTCAGTGTAATTTCCTGAAAGGAAGGGGTGACAAGTTTATTAATCCCGAAAAACTTGGGGTACTAAGTGCGATTTTCTTATTTTTTATTTACATTAGACAACATAGGGTTTATAGTTGAAGAAGGCGGTGATAGTGGTAGATGGGGGGTGGATGGGTGAATCAGGCATTGTTATGATTTTGACAAATTTTGATCAATGAGATGAATTCGGTTTATTGGTAAATGTGGCATTGGGAACAGGGTTGCAAAATATGATTTGAAGAGAGGAAGCAAGTAACGACAATGGTGCCTGCAAAAGAAGGGCTTCATACGAATCGAATTCGAGCCGAACATGGGTATGCTCGTGTTCAGTTCGTATAGCTAAGGCCATGTTCAAACTCGGCTCAAATTCTTATAAGAGAGTGTATGTTCGTTCGAACTCAGTTCGTGAAACCATTCAAGAAGTTTGGGCTCGGCTACTTAGCCTATATAAACCAAATTCGAGCATTATAAACTTATTTTAAGGTTCAATAAGACCCAAAAAAAAAATGAAATTCCCAGGTCTAAAACTTCTAATGCTCCAACTACTCCAACCACTCAAAGATAAAAGAAAAAGAAAATTAATAGGAAAAACGGCTAAACATTTGATCTCACAGAGCTTGTTGTTGACCAAATTGCGAGAAAACACACATAAGGTAGCGTGAGTGCATGTGTGCGCTACTGAGGGAGGCGACCTTTGCTGGTTGTTATTATTGTTGTTGTGTGTGTGAGAGGGTGGAGAGAGAGAGAGAGAGAGAGAGAGAGAGAGAGAGTGAAAGAGTTAGAAATTTTGAGAAAAGATAGAAGAAACGATGAAGATGTGAGGTAAAAGTTAGAATAAGGATATTAGAGTTTGGGAGAATAAGAGCTTAGGGGTTGGGTTTGTACTTGGGCTTAGGCTTGGTTTATATTGTAGGTTATAACTGGGCTTGATCTTTTAGCTAATTGATTTTTTGTTATCAAAATTTCAAGTTTATTTTACATAAATATATTTGAAAATAAGTATGCTTTTAACCATAACATTGGTAATTTATTATAAGAGTACTATGTTTATTAACAGAATCGTGAATGTTTTTAAATGTTCATGCTTGGCTAGTAATGGTTGGTGCGTGTATGCGCTACTGAGGGAGGCGACCTTTGCTAGTTGTTATTGTTGTTGTTGTTGTTGTTGTTGTTGTTGTTGATGTGTGTGTGTGAGGGTGAGAGAGAGAGAGAGAGAGAGAGAGAGAGAGAGAGAGAGAGAGATTTGAGAAAAGATAGAAGAAAAGATGAAGATGTGAGGTAAAAGTTAGAATAAGGATATTAGAGTTTGGGAGAATAAGAGCTTAGGGGTTGGGTTTGTACTTGGACTTGGGCTTGGTTTATATTGCAGGTTATAACTGGGCTTGATCTTTTAGCTAATTGATTTTCTGTTATCAAAATTTCAAGTTTATTCTACATAAATATATTTGAAAATACGTATGCTTTAACCATAACATTGGTAATTTATTATAAGAATACTATGTTTATGAACAGAATCGTGAATGTTTTTAAATGTTCAAGCTCGGCTATTTTAATAAACAAGCTCTAAAAAGTTGTTCATGTCCGATTCATATATTATACAAACGAATATGAACAAGCTTTTTAGGAAACTAGTAGTTCTGCATGTGCGTTGCACGTGAATATTTTCTAAATCATTTGTGAGCAATTGTTGTCTATGAACTTAAAGCAACAAAACTTTCTTTATTCAACAATAAGAACCCGACGTGCTTTAAACTTATTATCACATCACCAGTTTTCAACTTCTCAAATCATGTTAGCACCTCTTTTGCTTTCAAAAATTACCCCACTGCAATCAACAAATAACACGGGCTCAATCAAGTCGTAAACACAACTTCTCCTTCATTTCTTCATTTGCCTAATGATCTAACAATGAGGTTACAGAGAGGCTGAATAGTTGTAATCTCCTTAATAGTGCATTACAATGTCTATTACATCTGAACACTTAAAGATACAAATAGAAAAAAGAAATGCTTTGCAAGTTATCTGACCATGACCAACGGAGACAGATAATGTGGACCTAATAGTAATTTATTTGCAAGTTAGGCTTAGCCAACCCAAATCCAAGAAAATGTGGGCTTTTATCCAAAACCAACCCACTTAGTTATAAAAGGGGTTACGATGGGTGAGTTCAATAACTGAGTGAGTTATGTTGGGTTAGGCTTTTGAAATCTATTTATGTGAAAATTCATATATTGTTGGTAAATGAATAAAGAACCACCACCATCTATCGTTGTCACTGCGGACAACCATTGATGGCAGCCTCCATCCCGACCACCACCATCGTCACCACCACAACTACTGAAGCCGCCACCACTAAAAGTCGCAACCTCAACTGCTGGTAACCACCACCTTTACCACATGGAAGGCAATGTCGGCAGCTACCACAGTCGGCCAGAAGCAGCCAGCTCGTGATGCCTGTAGCCTCCACCTTCGTCAACCATGCACCGCCACTTTATTTTTTGTATAATATAAAAACAAAAATGTTACATTTTTTGATCAACTTATTCAAACTCAAGTATACCCAACTAACCCAACCTGACCCAATTAGTTCAATCTTTTTTTTTGGGTCAAAGTTTGTTGGGTTTAAAAGCATATAGACTTTCTTAGGTTGGGCACAAACCCAACCCAAGTGAACCCACCAAAGTTGCACTCCTATATAGTACAAACAAATTATCATTTGCAGTAACAGAAAACATACAACTATAATATTATATGGCTAACTTCAAAACTATACAATGAAGTATACACGAAATCCAGCTCAAGTACCTAATTGCTTAAAATTGTATAAAATCAGTAACTTAAACTATTTTTCGGCCCAAACAACTCCAACAACGAACAGAGCTCTACAAAGATCAGTTTTTTTCAGGCTCTATACGGCCGTTGCTTAAAGATACATGTCATAAACACGTGGCACTAATGTGATTTCATTAATTACTTACATGTGATGTTAGTCACACTTGTTTTGTGCCATTAACACGATCTTTCTTTCTTCTTCCTTTCGTTCTCCTTATCTCTAACATAATATCTTTCTTTCACCCTCTATAACCACCATGGTACTACCGATCTACTACCACTATCCCTCAACTGACAGACATACATTACTATCCAATCACTACAATACAACACTTGTATCACCACAGCCTGTCAAACACATCAGTAGCCATAAAATGCTCATTTCCACTATCCCGCCCCAGTCCACTGCTACTGCCACCGCCAATCCCCTATCATAATGCCACTACATTTTTCTACCTTGTCTAGACCTACACCGCCAACACCTATACGCCCCCTATTCTCACATATTGCTTCTCCTTCATTCTCTCTCTTCAAATCCATTACTTAAAGATTTAGCTTAAATCGATCTCAATCACTACTTTGCAAATTCAACAACTCATCGTAAAGCACCAGCAAATGGTGATTATGGTAGAGGGTGATGTAGACAAATCCATGCTGCTAAATCTGGAAAGAAATTAAATATTAGGGAATAGTAAATGGAACCAACAGATCCAATGGATGCTTATAGAAATGTTCTTCCCAGATTAAATATCAACAACGAGATAAGTCTTTATTGTGTATTTTAAGGTTAGTTCGATCGTATAGTATAGCATACTAAGTGAATGTACAAAAAACAAAGGCGGCAACTACCTGGTCAAATATTTTTCTCTTGGCAACGTGAGAAAAAACCTACTATCCATTCTGACACCTGCAAAAAAAGGTTTTTGCATTAGATTTTTCACTTTATCACTTCTAGAGAACTGAAGTTCGTCAAGATAACACGACATAAGGAAGCTATTTCCTCATTCCCGCCATAGGAGTCACGTGTTTCATGCCTTACATTGTTCTCCTACGCGTTCTCTTTCCAAAGGGACCCTTCATATTGACCATAATGAAGATATCCTTCCAAAAGACCTTTTATATGGACCACAATGAAATTTTAGGCATTCGCGAGCTTGTATCAAGAGCAAGTTTATAAAATTTCAATAATCCTTGCCCATGAAAAATCATGTAAAAAACAAAAAGAAAAGGGAAATAAAACAATAGGCATATCTCCTTTTAGACCATCTAATCCCACCCGTTCGCAAGCGTGTTGTGTACGTAAATTATCCATTACATTGAAAGAAGTGGAAGATGATAGTGGACTAAACTGTTTGAAGAAATCTGATTCCAGGGCTTTACTTCAGAATTGTTGATGCAAACCTCGTGATTCAATTTGGTTTTTTTCTACTATGATTTAGAATCAGAAAAATAAGATGGCCAAAGTGAACAAATAAATAGTAGCGCAGATTAGAGGAAACATACAATTTATTCAATCAATAAGAAGCATTTAGGTAAGGAGCTGGTCTCTAGTGCTGTCACTAAGCGCTTCCTTCGTCCTCTCTCTTCCAATTTCTGTTACTTGGCGTTAAACTATTAGCTAACTGTTTTACTTTCTAGGCTATTTTCAGGTTTATATTAGCTCACTCCTTTACTTATTTGGGCAACTTCCGTTAGTTGTTTTTAAATCTTACAATTGGGAAATGCTTCTCTTTCCTGGAGTAGTTTAGATGTTTTCTTTCATTAAATTACCACAAATGGTCCTTTAACTATTAGGTTATGTGCATCCAGGACGCTATCTATCAAGCGTTTCAATGTCGTTCACTATTTGTGATTCCTTGATTTTCTTCACTCCATTTTGTCAACAACGGTCAAATGAAGGACAAAACTATAAAATAACAATAAGTCTTTGCAAAAAAAAAAAATTCCAACTTGATTCCAGACCCACCGCCGCCTCTCCCCTTCCTTTCCCTTCTCATCCACCATGTTTACCTTTCTGGGCAGTTTTCATTTGTTGTTTGCAGATTTATATTAGCTCAATCCTTTACTTATTTGGGCAGCTTTTAGATCTTACATATACGTGCAGAAAAGTACTTAACTTGCTTTTCTCAGGACCTTTTCTTGATCGACATATTCGGTGACCGTCACCTTCTGCATGATCATGTCTATATCGACGTTGTCAACTCCTGTAAACAACATTTGACAAAAGATTAATCAACAAAAGGCCTAGAATAGGAGACTTGAACAAAAGTACTTCTTCCTCTTAGGTTTTTGGTCATCTGAAACAAGTGTGTTTAGCTTGCCATATAGCTACAAAAATAAAGGAATCACTGGACAGTTTTGTCATAAGATAACTTCTGTGGAAGGAACACAAGAAAAGAGTATAGATGGCCGCAATCCCTTCCTTATTTGCAAAGAATATGGTTGCTGCTTCTCCATTTGAGCCTCCAAAGGGCAAAGGTAAGGCCCTTTTGAGATGAAGTGTTTCATGAACACTAAAAGCTGCAGAAAAAGCCAAAGAGGAGTTAAGGAGTGATACCACCTAGCTTCTGGAGAGATTTCCTGATCTTGCTCTCATAACCAGGGCAGTCTATGGTCACTCTCATCTCCACAATCTGAATGACCCGAACAAGTGGAGAACGTTATTATCTTTTATTTTTCATTTTGTGGACACGTGAAAACAAAAATAAAAAGAAAAGAAAACGTTCAGACTACTACACCATGGATTTCTATCTCTATAAAAATATAACCAAACTCCAAAAGTAAATGATTATTTATAGACTTGAAATACATTACATATGACGAAAAGAAAAGTCTAAAGTTGATACATTCTCCAATTTTGCTGGGAACCAAACACACACACACACACACAAAAACATTAATCTCTAGCCTTTAAAAGTAAGTTAGTGCGTTGCAGATAATTGGCCTCAAATTCTTGGACATCATGAACCGAAATTGACTTTCTCAAAATTGCAAACATTAGTGAACACAAAATTTTGATAAATCGATCGCCAGTTCTCTGCAATCTCTGGGGATTTAGTTTGGTGATTTCTTGGTGACGCCATTCCTTAACTTACCCAAACCATGAAAAGGGTGTCATATCTATTTGCTATACCGACTTTCTCTTCAACCCAACCACATAAATAATAAGCAAACCAAATAAAGCAAGCATGAATGAATCTGGTAATTGACTACTTTTATCAAATGCTTGTTTGAAATGACATAGAGTTTACATAAGAAATCACAAAAAGACCCCAGTCCTAATATGATAAGTATTAACGTAATTGTAAAGAAACTACAAAATATTATTCATAAGAACGACCACCAAAGTATGTGACTGAGCATGCGTGTCTAGGGGCAGTGTTGTGTGTTATTATGGGTGTGCATATGAATTCGGTTTTGAGGCGTACGATGTAGAAGGGGAGAAGACAAGTTTACAGTTAAGGAAGATTAGAGAGAGAGAGAGAGAGAGAGAGAGAGAGAGAGAGAGTTTTACGTACCCGCATGCCTATAATGGCCAAGGGATGATAAAGGTTGGTCAAGCGTTGGAAAGTAAAACTGCTACACATAAGTTTAGGTACAATTTGTCCTGGCATGCGGAGTTGTTAAAAATGCCATCAATCCGATTCACAAGTTCTTTGCCTCTGGGTAAAGCAACTGAAGAAAGAACGACCTTCCTGGAAATCGAAAAGACTAATCTGTTGGGGAACTAGGAACTAGATAATGCCGGTTTGAATCCATCAGCTTGAATACTCTATTCATAGAAAAAAAGGATTTGTTGTATCTAAATTGCTTAGCTGTTGGGTGTTGGGTTGAGGGTAAAAAGGCAGTATTTGGGGGCATCCACCAAGGAAGAGGGTCCTAAATTAGCATATCTAAGATAGTTGTCGGTAGAGTATTATGTTGTTGATTTTGATACTTGCACCCCAATTGTAAACATAAATAATCTATGGAGTAAAACTATTATATTGTTGTTTTGACACAGGAACGAAGTTGATCGAATGTTAGTTGATTATTTGGTTTAAAGAACAACCAACAAATGAGGAAGACGTAAGCAATTCAACAAACATGTGGCGTGCAAATTACAAAGTAACGGTGTGCATTCATGCATACATTCAAACATGCCACATGAAATGGTAAAGCCAAAGATAGCATGAAAAGTGAATCCATGAGTCAGATATAGATAAGAGAGCAAAGCATGGATAATAGATACAATCAGAGTATGTATTAAAATTCACAGTCAGCATACCAGTATCATATGCTAGAGGTCACCAATAAGCCAGTTTTCCACAATATTTGAGATGGAATCTTGGTGGTCAGTGGAAGGTTGATGTTGAATTCTTCATTTGAGGCGTGTTCTGCCATAGCATAAGAGGCAGGTTCTTCGAAATGCATTGTTATTTGGCTGAAGTTCATCCACATGTTCTTGTGAGAAAAGTAAGATTTAAGATGGGATCTTGGTGGCCCACGGAAGGTTGATGTTGAATTTGTCCAATTGAGCATGTTCTGCCTACCATAAGAAGCAGTTCTTAACGGTGTGTTGTTATTTGGCTGAAATCATCTACTGTCCTTGTGAGGAAAGTGTCAAGTTCTTGTTGTTGGAAGGAAATTCTCTGAGGATTGGGGACGGTCATGGGAGGGAAGGTGCAGTTACTTCTGTTTTCTACTATTGCACCGATTTGAGGAGTTGTGAGCGAGCTGGTGGCTCTGTGTTTGCATCAATTTTGAAAGAGGCCCAAGACAATTTGTAATATGGAGTCTCTGATGGCATTCTTCAAGGGTATTTTAGTCATGAAAATGTGTAGAAACATGGTTAAACAGATGACACTTTTAATTTAGAGAGAGAGATGAACCACTAGCTATTTGTAAACATTTTTGTTCATTTACAGCCCTACTGGGAGGTCGTCATTAAGGAAAACGAGGTGTGCATTAAGTCTTGAGGGGGGAGGGGTGAGGAAGGGAGGAACGTCAATGTCATCGAGAGTGTAACATTACGCATACCCCTTCTCTCACATGCCAAGCATAAACAAAAATTTATTCTGCATCAACTAGGTGAGCACTCATCTACATGCCTTCTGGGAGGCTTCGTTGATTACCTTCCGTAAGGACTCATGTACAAGCCATCTAGAGTAGTCTTCCCTATATGTTATATGGGTGCCATTTGCAAGCCTTTCAGGAGATTTTCTAATTATATTCTCCATAAGCACTTATAGCCCACTAGGAGGCATTCTTGTACGCTCTTTGTAACACCAAACGACAAGCCTTCCAAGAGTCTCGGGCCTATATACAAAGGGAGATCACTTGGAAGATTTTTTCAAAAATATATTTTTCATTCCTTTAGCAGAAGGACAAGAATGCACAAAAATCGTGTAGGGAAGGATTATGTGTTTCTTGAAATAAAACTAGATTGTTGGCTGAAAAGCAAAGGCTCACTGTGGCATGTCATCTTTGACGTGTTCGAAAGCTGATTAGGTTAGAGAGATCATAAACTAATCAGCTGATACTCACATCACCGAGTACTCAGAAAACATGGCCAAAAAGGGTAATTGCACCACGAGATTAGGCGGGGCTGACTCTGCATGTTGGTTATCCTAATAAGGCAAAAACACTGCATGCTAACTTCAATGTGGAAGAAGTAACGCCCAACGTACACACACATGTAAATGTAGAGAAAGACCGAGATAACCAAACGCCATTGGCTCCTTTCTCCTCAAGTACTTCGCCTCTTTCACCACAAAATAGTCGAACGACCACTTTGCTTTGAAATCCTACTTGAAAAGGTAAAAATCTAGTGATGATCTCTAATTTATTTTTTTGTTTTGGGTGAAACCCTAGAGCAACGATAACCATGAATCTTACTTAATGATCCTTTGCCACATCTCCCTTACTGATCTGTTGGCACTCTCTGTGCGCCTCCTCTGTCCTTCTAAATTTGTTCTCTTCTAGTAAAATGCCAGCAATATCACAAAGTATCTATCATTTCCCACTTTGACCTTGGGCAAAGACTTCAATAGAAATGTTCCTCGGCCATGCAGTCAGATTTTCTAACCAACATAGGCCATTTCGGCCCGTAATCACCATTTGTGATTTTTGGTGTTACTGCCTGTAGTAAATAGTAATGGATAGTCAGACTAATTCTTTGACATGATATGTGAATGACCATTTTTCGGTAATTTATTTTCCGTTGTATTATTCCCTTCACGTTTAGAAGGCTTTTCTTGTAAATTTCCACAACAGTGGGTAATGGAATAGAAATAAGATATTGCTTTCCTTTATGTTGTTTTCTTTGTCGATCTTTTTCCTCACATTATTGATTTATAGCTGTTATAGTTTGCAGATCGAATCTCTTGCAAAAAACATCACGTGCAAACGAAGATGTTAGTTCTATGATTATTTAACCTAGAATTGTATTAGATTTTGATGATAACTAGCATTGACGATTATGTGATCTACTATGCATTGAATTCATGAAGCATTAAGTACATTCTCATACTCATGCAACAGACAATTAGACGAGCAAATGTTGATGGAAAAAATTTGACTGCTACCCGGGTTGAAGGAATCTTCCTCCTACCCCCCATATAGTGACAATTAATGGTTGCTAAATCTTTCTAGTGGCTTTTGTTCAGTGACGCTAAAAAAGTGCTTTTAAGAGTTGTCGCTGAAAGTGTTAACAGAAAAACCACTAGAGATATTTAGTGACTATTAATTGTCACTATATATGGGGTCGGAAGAAGATTCCTACAACCGGGGTAGTAGCCAAAGTTTGTTCAATATTGATTAAAGATCTTCAACGAAATGCTTCAAAATATCATTATAAAGGAATATTTCAAATCAGTTGTCACATTTTTTATTCATTTACTTTGTAAATAGACATAGAGAGTTGATTGTGTTGATAATTGTAACATAAGAATTGCCTATAGGTTTCCCTTGCATGCATAAAATTTTCATACTTTGAAAATAGAGAAAACTGTATTTTGGGGAATATATCGATTGCGTATATGAAGAATAAGGTCTTAAAGTCCAGTGCATTGAATATAGTCAACTGGAAACTTGGGCAGTAAGCAGGTGTTATAATTAGAGATGTCAATGGGCCTGGGCTTGGCCGGCCCAGCGAGCCTCAAAGGAAAACAGGCCGGGGCCGGGCCAGATGAGAGGAAAACGGGCCAAGCCAAATTTCTGGAGTATATAGGCCCGGTCCAAGCCCAAGCCCAAGCCCTAGGCCCAATATTTAGGGCCGGGCTTGGGCCGGGCCCGAGCCCTCTTTTTCCCCTTCTTTCCGAACTTCTTGTTATTCAAAGTAAAGATTTAAATTGCAATAATTTCTTATTATTATGTAAGCAAATTGTGTGTATGCCAGCAAGTAAATGTAGTAATATGTGTACATGTAGTAAAAATGTGTGTATGCAAGTAAATGTAATAATTCTATAATAGATTATAAGATTTGTACATGTGTGTATAGTGTATACAATAATATGTGTGTACAATAATATTTATAACATGCAAAGATTTGTACATGTATAATAAAAATGTCTAAACACGCACACGTGTACATAATAATATGTGTGTGTATAATAATATTTATAACATGTTACAATATTAGCCATCATAAATCAAGCTGACAATCTCAGTCCCACTCCTTTTTGTTGTACCAAAAGAGTTATTGCAGTGTCTTTTACATGCTATGGGGACAAACAACAAAACCCAAAGAATGATTATGTTGTAAATGACTGTCACATTCAACTTGATCTACCATCTGACCTCCCTTTGTTAAGCTTGGACAGTATTTCATTGTCAATCAAAGCACCAATCTGTAGAAGTACACCAACCATAGCCAAGGTTGGGTCAGAGCTCAGAGGTCCTCACATGACTGTAACTCGATCACAACCTAAAGCCATAGAGAAGAAAACAATAATCTGGACATGCGGGCAAAGCTTCTAGCTCCTTCCACTGATCTAGCCGATTGGAAGGTTTTAACACTATTTCAAGTAGAACCTCTGACTTCAATGTTATCGAATGAGGATACTTCATGCTTCAACATTGCACCTCTAGGCTGTCGGGAAGTTCTAGTCGCCTTTTGTGTCTGTGGTGTCGTCAACTGTTCTTTGAAAATGTTCAAGTTGTACTTACATTGTGCTTGGATAGACTTTGTTTTGCTATGAGGATTATTACTCCCTAGATACCAACCAAAAAATGCGCTTATGCGGAGATGAAGATGCACAATTTCCTTGTTTTTGAACAGCTATTTAAAAAACTTAAGCTATCAAAGAATAATATTCTTGTCCTCAATAATCGCCGTCACGTGCTAGCCACAGTACCAAAGCAAACCAAATGCATTTTAACCTTTTCTAATAAGGAATGCTTCAAATTTCATATTGAAGTAATACTGGCCGTTTATAGCTGTTGGGGAAGGTAAAAGTGTAAAAACCCTTAAAAGATTTAACTTGGACCAACATACTCCCAAACTAGCCGTTATATAGTTGTTTGGGGGGGGGGGTAAAAGTGAAATTTTTGAAATTATTGAGGAGTATAGCCGTTGGGGGGAAAAGTGAGGAAAAACAAAATTTGAAAAAAAGTGGGTCAGCCCAGAAAAGGGCCCAATTTCGGGCTTTTTCGGGCCTGGCTTTTTTCGGGCTTTTTTAGGACCTAGCCTGGCCCAGGCCATTTTTGGTGAAACCTTGGCCTGGTCCAGGGCCCTTTATTTTCGGGCCTGCACTGTTCATAAGAGGGCCGAGCCAGTTCAGGCTTTTTTCGGGCTGGGCTGCGGGCCGCCGGGCCCATTTGACATCTCTTACAATCAACTTCATTCGCAATGCAATCGAGTGCATAAGGAAATTATGAAATTTTAATGGCTATTTTGATAATACTGTCGAATGCAATATAGGCGATTGTGTTTACCCTTTTGACGCATTTAATGCCTTACCTACTTTCAAACAACTTTATATGTTCCCACACCCATAAATTAATTTTGGGCATATATTTGATTCAAAACCCTCTTATCTTACAAATACTCAAAACTTAAAGCAATTCTTCAATCTCTCTTAATTATCATTATTTTCTCATTCAATTCAAGAGAGTATTTATGGTGAACTTATGTTTGAGAGATATATATTTTCATAAGTAATCAATACACTCATTTATCTTATTCTAGAGCTTAAACTTGTATTTTATCAACTTCTTGAGAGTTAATCTTTGTACACAATATTTTATCTTAAGTTTCTTGTATTAAAATTTATGATTGTCAAGTGTTGGAGCTTTGGGATTGTTAAAGTTTGTTCTTAATGTGGGTATAACATCAAGAAATTGTAAGACGTTCGATATTGGCCCGTAAAGAAGACTAATTTAGTGGAATCTTGGACCTTTCAAGTGTATTCCTTGAAGGGCTGGATGTGGACTTGAAAATAATTTGAGACAAATCATCTAAATTTCAATTGTCAAGCACTTTTAAAACTTTATCTATTTACATTTATTGCCTTATACTTGTTTTGAGATTGGTTAGCTTGCTTATATAAGATATAATATTTGAGGTTTGAGTTATCTAAGTGTTCATACTAGTTTATAAAAGTTGGTTGTGATTAGTTTTTAATCTTATAAACTAGTCTCAAAACCTTATTCAACTAACACACACACACACACCCCCCCCCCCCCCCGGCTTTTTACATTTATTTTATTGGTTTAAGGAGAAAATGAAAAAAAAACATGTGAAAGAGGGAAAATGCTAGATGACATTGTTTAGTTAAATGACGAGGCGGCGCACTGCCTTCAAAAAATTCCAAGGCCCGAGAAGGCCGAAGAAACATCAGGTCGCCATCTTAGGTTATCATTAACATATTAAAAATAAGAAAAAAAAACTCTAAATGACTCATTATTACCAACATAGGTATCTAATCAAATGAATATAAAAATGATGGACCCGGGGATGGAGTTATACAATTGAAAGGTGTTAGGCACTCCATTGTACCCTAATTGGTCTCTTGGGGTGAGCACCAAATTATTTAATCCGATCCGAACTAATCTAATCTGAACCATCCAAAGATTTTAATATTTTAGTTTTATATTTTTCAAATGGACCTTAGTTCGATCCGGTTCACGTTTATATTATTTTTTAAACCGATTCCAAACCAAACCGACCTATAATATTTTAATATATTTTTAGTAATATTCATTGATAATTTCACATATATGGTACAAAGAAAATTCAAATAAATAAATCTTAAAAATTAAAAGAAAAGAAAATAATGAGAATACTTATAACAAAAAAAATTTGTAACCAATATCTATTATATATTTACTCATTCTTTCTTATACATCAATGATCACTTATACATCAATTGTAACAAGATTATATGCAATTTAGAAAAAAATATAACTTTTATTTTTAATTATTATTAGATCCAATAGTAGTGTGCAAAGGAACAACGTCTTTAAGTGAGTGCCAACTGTTTAAACCGACCAAACCGAACCGTCTAAACCGACCAAATAGAATAGTCGAAACAATGGTGTTTAGTTTGGTTTGGTTCACAAATTTTCAAATCAAGGGATAATGGTACGGTTTGCGATTTGATCCCAAACCGAACTTTGCTCACCCTTATTAGTCTCTACTGCATTTTTCATGATTTTCGGCCAAACTTTAAGCTAATCTAAAATTTGGTTTGAAGCCAAATCAGGAGTCGAGTGGCTTACGTACCTGGTCAGACAAACTAAGATCAAAACCACAAAGTTCTGACACGTACCTTACATGAGGTGACCTAAATTGGTCTTTGTTCTTACTGACCTAAATAGTCGAGCGGGATTAGAGTTCCAATAGACTACCACTTCTAGGTGTCTAAGAATTCTAATTAAAATAGAGTTTCAATTGCAATAGAATTATAATCCGAGTAGACCTCTACGGCTATCAGGATTCATGTTTCAATTTTATCTTTTTTTAGGCAGAAATATGGTCGCGAGGAGTGAGAAACGAGTCTAAGACTCCTAACCATAAATTAAACCTAGAAGCGAGAGCAATGAAAGCTATAAAACTAAGTTCTAAAAGAAGAAATAATACCTCGAGACTTGGTTTGCCTAGACTGCGTAGTGGGACACTGAGATGAATCCACGATTTATTGAGACCGATTAAGGGATTATAGATGTGGACTGGGCTGGATATGGGGCGGAAATGAAGTTCTTTCTCTCATAATTTTGGTAGGATACTCTCTCTTAGAGTAAAGTCCCATTTTCCATTGCCCAAGTAGTTTATTTAAGTAAGTCTGGGGTTGAAGAAATGATAAAATAGACCTTTTGGCTGTCCTCATCATTTCAAAGTGATGAAACCGAAAAAGGCTAAAAATTGACCTCACCTACCGATAAGTTGACCTTATCGGCTGGTTTATCAGTTTACCGGCCAATAAGTTCAAAGACCGACCGATTTTGCCCCTTATTTGATACGATTTTAAACCAAATCTAGGGAGATAAACACCTCTAATTTGAATAAATACCCTCAAAGCACGTGGGATAATACAGATTCTAAGAATCCACCCCAAAGCCAAAATCTTCCTATCCTATCTAAACCTTAACTTAGGTTAGACTTAACTAACTGAACCCTAATTGGACTAGTTTCACCAATTGGACAAGACTTCACATGGACTGGATTGGATTGGACTCTAATTAATTTTATTAAGCTTATTATTGATCACCAGGCCTAGTTCAATAATAATAATACTAAAAGCTTACCTAAAAATAAAGCCCAAATAACTATAATATATGCAAAATAAACTTATGATATAAGGTCTCCGTAAGACATATAGAAGTAGTAATGGCATAAGAAATAGTAAAGCCCAACAAATTCAATTTTCCCAGAATTTATTCAATTTAAGATCGACTAAATGGAAGAAATATCCAAATTTACTGCAAAAAGTTCATTAAACCTCACATTTTTTTTTTCAACCGAACCTCTTTTTGAGTTGCATTTATAACATTCTCATCCACTTGATAGATAGAAATAAGCCGGTTGCGTCCCACTTAAAGCCAAACTGAAATCTCACGACAAAAAGCAAGTGAAACCAACCCACACCAATTGATCCAAAACAAGATAAACATAACTCAAAATTTCACTTCATCCTCTTCACCTTCAAACCATAAATTCAAACTCATTGCTGTTGGAATCAATTCAAGAATGATGCCACTGTTGAAACCATTCCAACAAGTGAACTCACAAAGCCATCACATCTTGCCGTTTGAGAAGATAAGGAAAAGTAGTCAAAGAGAATGAAATGAAGCCTTATATGTGAGGGTGAGTTTTCAGTTTTCCCTCTCAAATGTTTATATTTTTTCAATCCATTATGCTAATATATATCATCAAATTAGACGTCGATTTCATAACTTTTTTTTTTCATTTGGTTGCATTTCTATTATTTACACTTAGTTTTTAAAGTTAATTTGCTAATCCATATTGGGTTAGCTGTTGCACGAGCCCATGCACGTTCATTTTTTTTTGTTATTTGTCGTTCCATTCCTTACTTTATAGACATTTGAGCATGAGATCATAAGTCATCCTATCCACGAGACATACATAACTTAGATAGCGTTTGAAATCACTTTCAGTTTTGATTTTCTGTTTCTAAAAAAATAATTTTTTTTCTACAAAAATAAATGGGTGTTTGATTATTCAATTTTTATTTTGAGATTTTTCTTTTGGGTGTTTGATTACCTATATATATATATATATATATATATATATATATATATATATATATATATATATATATATATATATATATATATAGGGAGCTGATCCATTGATAGCGCTAGCAAATGGAGTTAAGTTGCTAGCGCGATCTGACCGTCCATCCTGAAAGATGGACGGTCCAGATCGCGCCTTTTTCAAAACTGGTACCCGTCCGCCATACTGTCTCGCGGACGGGAGTTTTACCTTTTTGCCCTCCTCCCATGTCCGCGAGACAGTCTCGCGGACGCCTTTCTGTTCCTGACATGTGTCAGGAAAAGGCGTCCGCCATACTGTATGGCGGACGATCTCTAGGCTGACACATGTCAGGGCCTGTCCTCTCGGTCACCTATAAAGTCTCGGGCGTGAGCCCCGAGAACTGTCCCCTGGTATCTGTATGGCGTCAACAGTGTCCCCTTGGTATCTGTATGGCGTCAACAGTGTCCCCTTGGTATCTGTATGGCGTCAACAGTGTCCCCTTGGTATCTGTAGCGGACGGCGTCCCTTCGTCAACTCTCTCCTGCTATAAATATTTAATCAGATCGGGGTATATATATTATTGTAGCGGACGGCGTCCCCTCTCTCGAACATCTAACCTAAAGCCGCTACCCCATCTACGGCGACTCACATCTCCGGTCACCCACATCTCCGCCGACACCACCGTCCTCCCCTCAACGACGATCTCGATGGCTTCTGGATCGGAGACCACCTACGCCTACGATTATATTGGCAACTTGCACCTGGTAGGCAAACACTTTTTCAAAGTCATGATGCCGGGATTTGAGCATGAACTTGTAGGCTATCCCTCTTTCTCTTTCTCTGTATTTTCGTGTGTTAAAAGTTTGATCTTTTGTTTTTCTTAACCAAAACTAACCTATTTTTTGTATTTTGTGTTTGGTAGGACATACCGGAAGCATTTACCAATCAATTTACAACAATTCATGATAGTGCAAGATTATATAGCCGCAAGGGGGCATGGCAGGTTGAAATCAAGCTGAAGCCCGGCCGATCCCAAAAAAAGGAATTCGCAGAGGGTTGGAACGTCTTCGTGCGCCAGCATGGCCTCGAACTCGGGGACTTTGTAGTGTTCGAACACCTTGGGTGGTGGGATTTTCAAGTTGTAATCTTTGAACGGAGCGCTTGTGAAAAGCTTTCGTACCCCATTTGTGAACCATAGTTTATTATAATAAAAATATTTATGTTCTTGTTTATTATGTTTTCAAATTTTTTCTTGGTTAATTGTGCCTTTTTTTGTTGCCTCGATATATTGAGATCGTTGATTATGAATCGTACATTATTTTTTGGAAAAATTGAGATTGTTGATTCCGTCGCTAAAACAAGTCTTCGGGCGTCAGTTTATTAAAATAGCATTAACGTACTATGTCGCTAAAACAAGTCTTCGGGCCAATTTATTTCAATTTATTAAAACTGCATTACGGGCGCCAATTTATTCCAATTTATTACATTACGCCACATTGTATAGCTCTATATATATAGCGGATATAAGGGGCCCTCCGCTTAGGCCGGGTTCGGGAAGGTCGGGAACTAAATGTCTGGTCCGTGCCAACCATTTTCTGCGGTAAGTATATCCGCGATACTATATAGCGGACAGTTTGGACTAAGTGTAGAAAAAACTAAGTGTTGGAGAGGTGGAAGTAAGTGTAGAAGAAAAAACTAAGTGTAGAAAAAACTAAGTGTTGGAGAGGTGGAACTAAGTGTAGAAGAAAAAACTAAGTGTAGAAAAAACTAAGTGTTGGAGAGGTGGAACAAAGTGTAGAAGAAAAAACTAAGTAATGGTATTCTGTGGGGCCGTCCGCTACATAGTATAGCGGACGTAGAGAAGACAACCACAAAAATTCTGCGGGGCCGTCCGCTACATAGTATAGCGGACGTAGAGAAGACAACCAAAAAAATTCTGCGGGGCCGTCCGCTACATAGTATAGCGGACGTAGAGAAAACTACCAAAACAACCAAAAGTCTAGCGTCCGCGATACTATATAGCGGACAAGGAACAGACCCGCGATACTATATAGCGGACGGCAAATATATATTGTCCGACAGCATATATATATATTCAAACCCAAAAGATTCACCCCCTATAACTTCTACACTCTTCTTCTCCGTTCTTCCTACTCACAAATATTCCCAGCGGCGTTGGCAAGCAGATCTGCGCAATTTCTTCATAAGAGCAGCTTTAATACCCCCCCTAATAGATCACGTAAGTTCACAAAATCAATCCTTTACATGTTTCTAATCTATAGTTGTGATCAATATTGCGTTTTATGCGTGGTTTTGATTATGCATTGAGCATGTGCTAGCGGTGATGAGGATTTATATATGTATGTATTTGTTCATGTGCTAGCGTTTGTAAAATCCGATTCCATAGTTTCAGTTGCAAAAAATGGAATTTATCCCTGGACCAGAAGATCCATCCGTGTTATACGACCAAGCCAACCATATCAGTACGCTCATATGGGATGGTGGAGTAAGATACATTATTTATCAACTTTCTTATTATTACGAACGTTGTTTTACCGTTCATTTTGCTCAAATTGTATTTATTAATAATTCGTAGGAAAGAGAACTTCTCACCACCGTAGAAGTATCTCGCGAGTTCACGAGATGGACCTTGAACAATTCCCAGAAAAGAATACTGCGTGGAATTGGGTTTGGGATTTTCACGCATGGGCAGATCTTTCAACAGCTTGACCGGGCCTTGATAGGTGCCCTTGTTGAGAGGTGGAGAAGTGAAACGAATACGTTTCACTTCCCGCTCGGAGAGATGACGATTACCCTAGAAGATGTAGGGTTCATCTTGGGGTTGCCGGTGACGGGGCGGCCGGTAATTGCTCCTCCGTCAGACGCAACGAATAAGAGAACAGCGCGAGACTTCTTCACTTCGATACCCCAGGATCAATTTAGCACTGGTGGTATAAAGTTGAAGTGGTTGGTAGATACCTACGGGGTTTTGCCGGAAAACTATACGGGCCGTGAGCTTGTGGTGTACACAAAGGCCTTCCTCTTGTGGGTGATGGGAGCAATTTTATTCCCAACGACGTCGAAGAACACGGTCAGCGTGAAATATTTACCGTTGTTGGGTAACCTGTCGGAGGTTGGGGATTATGCCTGGGGTGCAGCGGTTCTTTCGTATCTGTACCGAGCATTGCACAAGGCAACGAGGCCCAACTCCAAAGCCATATGTGCATGTCTCTCGCTATTGCAGGTATATCATATAAATCATGTCTTCGTTATTGTGTTTTATTTTTGTTGAATCGACGATATAAATATAATTTTTTGATGTTCTCAGGTGTGGTCTTACGAACACCTTGCTCCCGGTGCACCAACGCGTAGGGATGGAACCGACAAAGTCTGGCCTCGGTTGTGTGCTTGGGAGTACAGCCGGAGGGCTAGCCACTACAAGAGGAGAGTCGATCCCCATCACAACATTACGTACTATCGAGGGGAGTTCGACCGTCTATCTCCGGGCCAAATGCGTTGGGCACCGTACATACGTTTGGCGCGACGGGTGGGAGAGTCGTTCGTCTTCACGCTCTCCGGGTTGCAGCGCACACCCCTGATCCATTTCGAGGTCGCAGAGTGGCAGCTGCCCGACCGAGCAATGCGCCATTTTGAGTTGGAGCAGGGTTTGCCAGTCGATGCCCCGGATATGAGGGTTAACAGGAACCCACCGGATGTCGGAGTGTTTGGCACCGCCAATGCGTACGAATTGTGCGCGGCCGAAATAGAGCTTTGGACTTCTTGGCAGGACACACTGGCGGCCATCGTCTCGGAGCCAGACCCCGTTATCAGCATCGATCAGTACGATGAGTGGTACTACCGCATCACGCGGAGGAGAGTAGCCCCTGTAAACTTTGAACGTGGGGAGAGGTATGCGCCTAGGGGTCAGATCGATGAGCGTATGGCATACAATCTCGTAAGTTGCCCAACAAGTCTGACTTGAACCAAATTAGTTGAATATAAATGTCTGATTGAAGTTACTTAATTTTTTATCTCTTTGGATGTAGGTTAATGCCTCGCTTGCATTCTTCCAGAAGTTGAGTGAGCGGAGGGATCTGGTGAGCGCAATGGGCGAGGATCTTTGCCAACAGGCTGCGACATTGGCTTTAGGCTGCGGGAATTTTTTGCGCCAAGCATCGGGCCAGTCTTCGGGAGTAAGCCCGGGAATGGGTTATACGGGCGTCAGCCAGGGATACGGTGATCCCTCTGGACAGGCTTCAGGGGTGAGTCAGGGAGTTGGTGGTACCTCTGAAGCGGGGATGGGACAGGCTCAAGCGTCGTGGGGCGATTACAGCGGCCCCTCCTTCAATTTGTTCCCGGAACCCCTCTCTCAAGTCACGCAAGACTTTCCTTTCGGAAACTACGGTTTCTCCGAGGCACTGCCCATTGTCCCGTGGGCGGGACCAGTTGGCGGCCCCGAAGGGGAATATCAGCCGGCCGAAGAAGGAATTGGAGGCCAATATCCCCCGATCGACCCCCGAGGGCAATATCCGAAAGGGCATCCAGCCAGGCCCCTAAAGCCGCATAAATGCGATCTAATCCGAGCCCGTTATTTTAGCGGGGCCCCCCAAGACGGAGCGTCGTATGACGTGGATCACCCCGAGGGCTTGGATTACAATGCCTCTTGGACAGAGATCGCCTCGCTGGCGCCGGGATCTTGGTTAGACAGCGGTGTCATCTCGCACTACGTGCAAATTCTGAGGCGAAGGTGTCGGGAGCATCCAGACATCGGTCTGCGCGTGTTTATCTTGGATGCTTTTTTCCATCAGCTCCTAGTACAAGAGTGGCACGACTGGGGCAATGCAAGGAAGGGGAGAGGCATGGCCCAGTGGAAACCGTCCCCTAACCTACAAGCATATCTTGCTAGGGATAGTCCAGTGAGCGCAAGTGTTGCCGACGTGTTTCTAATCCCCTTTTTAGGGAATGCCCACTGGTACTTGGTTTGCTACGAACCATTACAGAGCACGGTTTCAGTCGTCGACAGTCTCTACGACGATACCGACGTGATGCCTGTGATTGATATGTACCGAGGCATAGGCCAGTTGGATGCCATGGTAAGATCCTGTTTCCTTCTTGTTGTAACTTGCATATTATAAAACTGATTAATCTTATTTTGCTAGCTATGTTTAATGCTTATTATGGTTCTCGCAGAATCTTTTTGCTGCCCTGGTCAATGGTAGGCGTCGGGAGAAGGTATCGCGCAGGCCGGTCCTCATTTTCCGATTGAAGAGGAGTAGGCCCAAGCAACATAATTCCTCGGACTGCGGCGTCTTCCTCTGCATGTACATGGATTACATTTGCCGGTCTGAGAGCCTCAAGAAGACTGTCTGGAGCGAAGAATGCATACAAGACTTTAGGTATAGGATTGCTTGGCAAATTATGAATGGCCGGCCTAGAGCTATTAGGTTTATTGTAAATCCGTGTAAGGAACATCATTCCTGCGAGAGATGATGTTCCCCAATTCACATTGTAACGTTACAACACTTTTTTAACCCAAAAAATTTATTGAATGCGATTGATTTTATTGACCAATATGATTTAACGGTGGGAAACCAAGTGTTGGATATCTGTCTATCTGCAGGGCAAGTGTTCAAAAAATAACAAAGTGATCGATAATATGTGTATCTGCGGGGCCGTCCGCTACATAGTATAGCGGACGCAGAAAAGTGAACCACAACAAAAAAAAAACCAAAAAAAAACTAAGTGTTGTAGGGAAAAAAAACTAA
The DNA here is from genome assembly GCA_033070095.1 of Escallonia herrerae. NCBI lineage: Eukaryota > Viridiplantae > Streptophyta > Magnoliopsida > Escalloniales > Escalloniaceae > Escallonia > Escallonia herrerae. Next base: position 1,047 of record JAVXUP010003973.1, on the reverse strand, counting down.
GTGTTGTAGGGGGGTATTCTGCGGGGCCGTCCGCTACATAGTATAGCGGACGCAGAGAAGTGAACCAAAACCAAAAACTAAGTGTTGTAGGGGGGGTATTCTGCGGGGCCGTCCGCTACATAGTATAGCGGACGCAGAGAAGTGAACCAAAACCAAAAAAAAACTAAGTGTTGTAGGGGGGTCTGCGGGGCCGTCCGCTACATAGTATAGCGGACGCAGAGAAGTGAACCAAAACCAAAAAAAAACTAAGTGTTGTAGGGGCTGCGGGGCCGTCCGCTACATAGTATAGCGGACGCAGAGAAGTGAACCAAAACCAAAAAAAAAACTAAGTGTTGTAGGGGGGTATTCTGCGGGGCCGTCCGCTACATAGTATAGCGGACGCAGAGAAGTGAACCAAAACCAAAAAAAAACTAAGTGTTGTAGGGGGGGTATTCTGCGGGGCCGTCCGCTACATAGTATAGCGGACGCAGAGAAGTGAACCAAAACAAAAAAAAAAACTAAGTGTTGTAGGGGGGTATTCTTTAATACCTTAGGTTTCTAATGTTGTGCTGCGCAGTGTAGCGGACAGTGTAAGAAATCACGTATAAAAAAATGATTGTAAAGGTTATTACAAACGAGTCATTACTAAAATATTATTACAAAATGTCCGACACTTTTGATGGCTCATAAAAGATTATTACAAAATATTCAGTACACTAAAGTTCCACTGCAGCTTGTTCGTCCTCATCCTCGGCATCATCTTCTTCCCCGTCTTGCAAAGGCACTGGACTTATCCCCAGTGCCTTGTAATGGTTCCGCTTGTCGTGGTCTGTCATTTTGTTGCACAATGCACACCTTCTTAGCTTTTTTGGTTGAGTTGCCGTCTCAATAGAGCTTTTCATCCGCGTAGATCTCTTGCGGCCTTTCGTTTGCGATATAATTGGATCCGAAGGCCGGATATCATTGTCGGCTCCCTCCCCCGGCTCGTCATCTTCTGATCCCGTCGTAGGCTCGGTGTCAACCGCATTGCTGACTGAAGCTGCTTCCAATTGGTCGACGATGGGCTCT